>CAXIQD010000123.1:45000-46000 GCA_964030785.1 Siderastrea siderea | reverse complement strand
GTGATTATTGATATCACCATTTCTAGTCGCTTGTTTGTGTTCAGTCAGTCGGACGTTCAGATTTCTGCCGGTCTCACCAATGTAAGTGGCCTGGCAGTCGCAGCATTTGATTTTGTAAACTGCTCCCCGTCTGTCGCTCGGTTCGTCTTTGTCTTTAACGTTCGTCAGTAGCTGTCGTAAATTAGTGATAGGTTTGTGAGCAACGCGGATGTTGTAGGGTTGTAGGATTCGTGCGATAGTTTCAGAAGTCCCTTTGATGTAAGGTATGGTTGCAGTAGTGACAGGTGTCGCGTTAGTGTTCGTAGCGTTTGGTTCGGAGTTTCTGTAAGTGTTGTGTCTAATAAAGTCCCGGTTGTAATTGTTCTTGTTGAAAACGTTGTCTTAGTTCTTGTTTTCGTTCGTTAAGTTGTCAGGTGAGTCACAAACTAGTTGCGCGCGTCTTGTCAGGGTCCGTATAGTCGTAGCTTTGAGAGAAGTTGGGTTGTAAGATGATTGGTCGAGTAGTCTGTCGGTATGTGTCGGTTTCTGTAAATTGTCGTCCGTAATTCGTTATTGTCGCGGGTAACTAAGCAGTCTAGAAAAGGTATTTTACCATTTTCCTCGATCTCCTTAGTAAACTGTATGTCGGCGTTTTGTCCGTTGAGGTGTTCGTGAAAATCGTCGATTTCGTCCTTGTGTACGGCTGTAAAGGTATCGTCACCGTAACGTAGCCAGAGTGGTAGTGTTCGTTTGTAAGTTGCGAGGGCTCGTTCCTCGATGTTTTGCATAACGATTTCTGCAACAACAACGGAAACTGGTGAGCCCATAGCTGTTCCGTGCAACTGTTTATAGTGCTTGCCGTTGTACTGAAAATACGTAGAAGTAAGACAAAGGTTCAGTAAGTCCATTAAGTCGTCTGTAGGTAGCGGTAGTTCAATAATAGAGTTGTTGATGGCGGTCTCAGTGCAGTCTAGAGCCAGTTGAAGTGGAATACTGGTGAACAGTGATTTCACATCAAAAG
>CAXIQD010000123.1:0-40000 GCA_964030785.1 Siderastrea siderea | reverse complement strand
TGTAGCTTATAGAGTCTAGCATTAAAACCAAGACTTAGTCAGCTGAGTTGCTGAATGCATCAGAGGAAAATGATGAAAGTTGCTTTAAGTAGAAGGGTACAGGGAGGGAGCCTGGGAGAAAAAGGCACGGGAGGTGTATGGGAGGTAGGAGTACCAGTAGATGGGATGGAAAGCAGGATTCCCAAGGTGACGAGATCGGGAGAAATAGGGGAAAATTATCCAGTATTGCACAGTATTTTGCAATCGAAAAAGAACAAATAGGCAGAAGCCAACAAATATAGGGCAGGAGTTCACCAGGATTAAAGGGTATGGAAAGCGGGAAGTTTTAAGCCTGTCTCCTCCCCCCTTTTAATAACAGGACAGTCAACTACAAATGCAAATTAAGAAGGTAGAAACTACCGAATAAGCTAAATGTAAACTGAGGGGCTTCATTTATGGTTCAATATGGAAAAATATGTGCTAGTAGTGACCAATATGGGCCAACAAGGGCCAATATAGGCCATTTATAATTCAATCAGATAGTTATGCTTGCCTGTGATACTCCAGCCAAAACTGGGACATATCTGATGTCATACCCCCAGTTTTCAAAACTTAGTAGTATGGTAAATCTATTCAGGTGAGAAATTTTTCAAAAAGATAAAAGATAAAAGTGCAAACTACACTAACTAATAAGCTAACTACTACTTAACTGCTTTACAAGAATGCCGTGTATGATGCCTGAACATTACTAAATGAGCTCACTTTGGAAGGTGTGATTTTCAAATTTAGTTTTAAATTCTTCTAGAGAGTTTGTTTGTTTTATCTCACGAGGCAAACTATTCCATAACACTGCCCCGCTGTAGCTGAAACTGCATTTACAATAATTAGTGCGTGGCTGTGGTATTGATAGCTTTGATTCATTATTTCTAAGACTGTAAGACAAAACCTCATAAATAACCTGGAGTCTGGTTGTTGATGGTGTTGTATATCATAATCACTTCACTAACAGCCTGGCATTTGATGATTAAGTTTCCTCCAATTTAAATAACGAAAAGTTCGCCAGTATTACTGTCATAATTTGAGAAGGTTATGGTACGGGTGGCATGATTCTGTAACTTTTGCAATTTCTGAGAGAGTCCCTTTGAAAAGCATCCGCACACTACACTACAGCAATCAAAGTAAGGTTGAATTTTCTGCACTGATATTTACCGTTTTTGATGCTCGCGTGGCTTTCAGAGAAAATGTTTGAAGGGTACAGTAATGATCACAATATATTTTTTATTGGGCTTAAAAGATATGTACGAATATTTATAATTTGTCCTTAAACATCATCTTTTAAACGAAGCTTACAGTTTTCTAGGTTCACTCTTGTTCATCTGTCTCTTGGAACAGGAATCAGGGTCTGGAAGGGGGGGTCCTGATCCCGCATTCCCGCTCCTTTTTCAAGCGAATCCCGAATCCCGCACTTTTTGTCGTCGCTTTCCCGAATCCCGTTTTTTCTTTCCGCAAAAATTCATTTACAAAAGGACTAATTTTTGTATAAGCTAATGAATTTAATATGTAGATTTGCCCGTTTGGTTGTTACTTTGATTTTACGTGTGTTGTAGGCAAAATGGAATTAGCTCTTCATACCTTAGTACAATGAAAGAGCCCGATATGAAAGCGTGATGGGTCTTCCTGTACGCGTGCGCACTGTCCTTGATAAAAAGTTTACAGGGACACCTTCGACTGCGTCTTCTTCATTGTTGCTGCTGTCCTCATTGTCGCTGGAGTCAGAATCATACTCTGACAGCTGGTCATGAGCTAAACTCGGTTCCTCAGTGACCCGGTCGCCAACAGGTAGCTCTTTCCTATACATATTGAGAGGAAGAGTTCCTGCTGCATGTTTTGTGTTGTTCTGACGAACCGAGAGCTGCCTGACGGCTTTGCCATGCTCGCTGGCCCACTGCCGCATGGTTTCCTGGTCCTGCTTCGACATCGTCTGTACGGGGAGACGTTTAATCGTTTTAATATCCCTGAGTGGTACCTTTGTCTGGGGAATCGGATAGTACGAGACAGGATTCGTAAAGTAGTAGGCCGACCACTTTGTTGCTCGTTTCAGCGGCTCTTTCACGTTGTTGCCAAAGTCTCTGGAATATTCCAACAGAGTGCAAGTCGGGTGCTTGAAGTGGCTCACAGCATGCACATTTTCAACCTGAATTGTCAGGCAAACCTCGGGCTTAATGCAGAATCCTGGACTTAACGCGTCAATATTTTTATCCAGTCTCTCTAGACCATTCTCCAAAAGATTTAATGAGGTAGCTGTTTTCGCGGCAATGGTTCCCTGTGGACCATTGGTTGTGCTTGCAATAGCGTAGTCCGGTAAAAGTTTTCAAATACTTTTGAAATTTAAAAAGATCCTTGTGATCCTCGCTGAGCGGAACATTAAACTTTTCTTTGTACGTCGCCCCCGTACTTCTGGCGCCAGAAGTTTCGTCTGTGGCCAGGAAGAATGACACCAAAACTCTGACTGTGCTCTCCATTGAAGCAGAGCTGGCATCATTGCTTGCCATATCAAGCGGCAAAACGATCCTGGTGGAACCTCTCCATTATAATAAAAGTAAACGAGCGAAGAGCAAGAGCGATATTAGAATTTATCGAGTATTAAATAAACCACGTGCGACACGTTCACTCTCCAGGCATCTGCTTGTAACAAAATACCCTCTCTGTTTTATTTGAGGATTACTTGACAGTTTCAATTAGAAAACTATTAACTAGTCACACTTGACAGTTGTTTGTTTTTGTTTTTCAACAGGAGAGACTTGCCAGTTAGCACTCGCCTGTTTGATTCGCTTTCGCGGTCATTGTGTTCATCTAGGCGGTGAAAATTTCCCGAATTCCCAACAATCGGGCAAGAATTCCCGCGTCCCGTGCCCAAATTCTTTTCAATCCCGCTTCCCGGGATGTAGTCAATTCCCGAATCCCGTCAAAATATTTTGCGTTTTCCCGAATCCCGCACTGTATTTTGGTCAAATCCCGGATCCCGAAAATACCCTTCCAGACCCTGAGGAATTAATGTCCATGGAGAAATATCCATTCATGTTTTCACGCCTATAAATAAAGGTTATTGTTTACTTATATGTATTATCAGGCAGACCATTGTGGGTGGTTGTAGTCAATATGGATTTATATTTGATTTATGTTGTGGTCCAATATGGGTAAGCATGAAATAGTATTGGCCAACATGGGTCAGTGTCAGCCAACATTAGCCAATGATGGCCCACTTTACACCTACAATAGTTGTCCGATTTTATCTTTTTTGTTTCTCCTCACGTAGTCCTCCATTTCTACTTCTTTTGTGTTGATATTCTAACCCTTCTTCCTCTTTGAGTGTTGAAAAGGCTTGCTGATGCTTATGTAATACACAAAACACACGAGTTTGTGCCTTTTTCTACATGAGCAAAAAGTTGGTCACTTGTACACAAGAGCAGACAATATTTTCAAAGGAAAATTTTCTGGCTGACTGTGATTGACTAGCATCCTATCTAGGAGTAATAATAGTTCTAGTTATCTACTGGGGGAGTAGTAATTCTTCTGTTGCTTCATTCTGAGAAACCAAAACTCCTGGATTGTTTCTGCCCAAGTGAGGCTATCTTTTTAATCCATCAGTTCCCTCCCTTCCCTAAAAGATCACTCATTTGGTTCCTAACATTGAAAAACAAAACCTAGATACATTTTGCGTTTCAGTGGTAGAACATGGTTTCATAAGAACCCGCATGATCAGTTACCCATTTCAGAGTGCTCAAAATAGCCGAACTTCAGATCAAAGTGGCCCAACCTCCCCCTTGCCTCCCCCACGCCTTGCAGATGACCTCCGCGGGAGCTCTGGTACCTACAAATAACAATGAGACTGTAGGAGACTGGGGCGCATCAGCTGCATTCAAAATGGCTTCCTTGATCTGCATGAATAATTATGAAATGTAACACTAAAACTTTGGTTCAAATCACGGAATGCAGACCTTTTGTGACAATCAAAACCCACTGGACCAAGCCCTTGGTTAGCGTAGGTCTACGTGTGGAGAAATATGTGAGTTTTTCTTTAGATTAGGTATGGATTTGCAATCGACTGAGGCTTTTGAGATGAGGGTTGCTTTGCTATTCATCAAGGCGTGAAATATTTCTCATAGATAGGCTTGATGCCGTTATTTATTGTTTGAACGGAGAGATTTTTCTCTGTGTTATTTTGGGGGCTTAATGCAAAAGTGAAGGTATGAAGCTATTTTAAGATATCAATGCCGAAGGAAGATAATTTTGTTGATCAATATATATTACACCCGCACTCACACCCTACCGATACAATCAGTGTTGAACTCCCGAAAGAATTAACTCTGCTCTTTGTTTATTTCCGGTAGACTGTGATCCACCGATCTGGCCACACATATTAAAAGAGGAGGATGAAATTTTCTGCTCTGGAAATTACAAACGTCTTGGACATCCCCATCAGAGTTAATTTCTAACAGTGACTTGAAGCTAACTAACTGCCTGTACTGCATAACACACCAAGTGTAAGATCTTCAAGGTGTTGTTCAGAATGGGAGATTATAGCAACGTCAGCACAATGCCATCTACAGTAGGGTTGACTGTAGATCCTACTTCCAAGCCAAGTGATCAGGGTGGTTTAGTGTTTGTTGTCCTGTCTTGCTTGTGTGCATGCGTGTGGGCAATTTACGTCACATTCTACCATTCTCGTGTGATGGGCTACATTCTCACACGACTGATTAACTTAAAGTACATAAAAGATGGACAGTATTTTAAGATTGGTAAGTTTATCGAGGCATCTAGTACTGTAAATTGGCTTGTTGGTGTACAAAAGTATACAGTGGCTTGATGTCATTAGCTTTTGTTTATTTTTAGTGGTGCTGCTCTTGAATGATTGGAAAACACTGTCTAGACATATGCACAGATGACAATTTTTCCGACAACCAAGGCAGAAAAAAATCTAAACAATTGGCAAAGTATATACTGTATAGATTCCAGCAATGATAAATTACGACTTTTTAAACATTTTTAAACACTATTTTTGTTTACAAATTGAACGAACAGATTGTTTTTAAGTCTCATACAAGATTGGATTAAATGGAGAAATGATCTACATAGATCTTAGTTCTGGGTGTAATTGTTTGTACATAATGTATTTCATCATTTGAGAGTTAGCATTAGACAGCTATAATTTTTGCCTACAGAGCATGGCATAACTAAAAGCAACAAAAGCCATATTCACCGTACAAGATGGTTTGAAATGTAGTCAAAACAAACATCCCTTTAGTAGGCTCCAGATACAACTGTATCTCAAACCCCAGCCATCTGAAATCCCCTGATTTGTTAAGTTATACCTGTTTCCCCTGGCGAAAATAAAATTTCTCTTTACATTCTCACTACTTGTTCAAACATTCAAGTTATAATAATAAAGAAAGTGATCACCAAGGATGAGATTGTCTTGATATTCAGACAAATTCTCCTTACTGGTTCCATAAGAAATGTATGGAGAACAGCAAGGAGAATATGCATTTTCATATCAGGGCTTAAAGGGTTAAATTGCATACTATTGTTTAGTTATTTACAATGGGTTATCTTTTGGTCTGATATCTCGAATCCCTCCGTATCAAAAAAAGTCTGACAGCTCTTGACCTTAACAACCTGTAGCTTCCTTTATCATGAACCTCTGTGATTATGGTATTGACTGCATGGCAACGTACAGGAAACAACATCAGTTATTTTACTCATAATATTTGTAACGAGCTGGGGAATTATCTCTCTGATATCAATTTTTGGGTTCATTTCTCCTTTTTTCTTCCATCTGCCCAATTTTTTCATGTGGCCTGTGGTTTATTTTGAAAAAAAAGCGACATATTTTTGTCCAGGGAGGCTCTCATTGTTCAAAATTTCATTGATAGGGGCACGTTTTTCGTATGATACATGCAGCACTGTTACTATTCGTGTTTTCATAAACCTTATCATTTGTTTGTTTCATTTTAACAAGGTTTTACTGATTAGAAAATGAAATGACTGCATTATTACAAATGTGTGACCTTATCTACAGAATTTTTGTCAAAATTGACTTGACCTATAGAGCTGACTCTCTGTTTCTAAGAAGACAATGGCACCATTCTTGCTAGCTGGAACTCCCAATACACGTATCCACAATTTTGTGTTCCCCTTGCAAGGTCATGTTCAAGGTGGCAGCATTTAGGAAACTAAAATTTAAGAAAGAAAACATGTGACTGTCTTTGTCTGTGTTTCTACAGGATCTTTTTCCTTCTCCATATTATCTGGCAAGATCATGTTCAGGGATGTGGTTTACGTAACACAAGATTTGAGCTTTAGGTGAGTGAAATGCTTCCTTTGTTCTTCCTTAGTTGATGCATGATGGGACTGGAATCCACCAATCAGGACACACGATTGGACGTCTTGAACGGGTTGAACTAAACTTCACTTTGTGAGACCTATCTGACGACTGACAGCTGTAAAAATTGCCATCTGAAATAAGCGCCCTCCCCAAAATTGAATCATGATGATACTCATACTTAGTCTTAAGGTTCTGGTCTGTTGTTTGCTACTGTATAATAAAAGTCATCTGTTGAACTCTTGTCTTGAAAATTTATACATTGTAAACTTTACTGAAAAGGTGTATCAGTTTGCATGTACTGAAATAATGTTCCTGAAATTCTTTCATTGTGGAATAATAATATATTATTCCTTTTAGGGTCATTGATGGAATAGCAATCTTCAAGTATTGGTTACCGTACAATCCAGCTCTTTCAAAGAAGCCTTACCACCATGTGCCATCAGATATCGGTCTGTACTGTGGATGTAATTTTTTTTTCATGTTTTTTTTTTCACATTTGATCTGTTCCAATTGCCGCCATGTTTCAATCAGAATTCTGGGGCTGGATTCATGAAGCCCTCCTAAGGAAAGATGTATCCTTAGTATTGTTTCTTAACAATAGCCTATTGCTGGAATGCCAATAGGCTAATAAGAAAAAATATAGGATACATCTTAACTTAGGAACGCTTTGTGAATTCGGCTCCTGATCGATTGAAGGATTGAAGGGTCGGTGGTTCAACTTGTGGTCTCTGCATCATGTTGCACGTCATTTTCTTAGACAATGAACTTTTCAAAGCATTGTCTCTCATCCCAATTGTATAAATGGACTTACATTGTGTGTTTATATTGTCTTTAATAGAGGTTGACGCGAAGCAACGTCTTATAGTGTGGCTGAATGGATTAGAATACCATGTCTACAACAGGTAGGTAAAGTACATGTAAATATAACATTCAGTGATAGATAACAATAACTTTATTGCTGAATATTATGCTATTTACAGTAACTTGTATATTTTGTAGGGCTAAGGCCATTGACAGACTGCAGAATGCACGTCAGTGGCTTGGGATCAAAGTTTATTTTATGTTGTCATGAGAAAGATCTGTTTCTTCAATTTATCCCTTCTCTCATCTGACTTACCACCTTCTCAGAACAACTATCAGTCTGTTCTTTGCATTGTGTTATGTTGTAGGTCACATTTATACAATAAACTGGAGGAGCTTTTCAGAGTTGAAAGATATGGAGGTAAGAATTGATTGTAAAAAAATTTATTCCCTTTTTTCTTCATTATCTTATTCTTTGCTTTGATCCTCATAATAGCCATCATCTTTGTCATCCTTGTCCTTACCTCACCTTAACCCTTTAAGCGTCAATATCAGCATGCAGACTCTCCTCACTCTTCTCCATAGATGTTTCATCTTTGGTGGTTGCTTCCTTTATTCTTATGACCTGTATGTGTTATAATATACTGATATGATAAGGAGAAATTTGATGCTGATCACTGTTGAGTCTTAGAGGGTTAACCATCACCATCACCACCACAACCATTCCTCTTTTTCATTTTTGTTGTCATTATCACCACCACCACCATCACTATCCTCCTCCCCCTCATTATCATCATCATCATCATCATTGCTGTTGTCCTACTAATCATCACCTTGTCTATTTTTGTGCCATTATCATTGTCAAGTTCTTTTCATTGTCATCTTTATTACACGTTCTCAAACAGTGTAAAAATCATAAGTCAAGCAAAACATTTGTTTTTTTTTTACTTTCTTATGCTCTTCTACCTCGAGTTTGTTTATTAACTTTTAAAACTTAATACATTTTTCATTTAACCTCACCAAAGACACATTATATCAGATCAAATGTATGTGTTAGTTTCTAGCAATTTCTGTGTAGTATTTGTTGATTTTAATTAGCAAGAAAGGTTTAGCATGTTTCTTGCTGTATTCATCTATTATTAGATGCTGCCAAATCAGCCCAACATATTGCTGCTACAGCAATTGAACCAAAAGTAGATGTCGAGAAAGGGTGAGTTGACTCTTGGACTGACTCAACAGTCAAATGAATATAGATACAGCAGTCCCTTTCTACAGTGGAACCTTGATGTAATGATCAACCTCTATATAACGAAGTCATCGGTATAATGAATGATATTTTTCAGCCCAGTAATAGCTAAATGCACGGAGAAGAACCTCAATATAATGAACCCTCGATATAACGAACCAATTTCAGCAGTCCCTTGGCACTTCATTAAATCGAGGTTCGACTGTATGTACGTATGTACTGTACATAGACTAGTGAGTGTGCCAATCATTGAAGTGAGATAGTGCACTTCCAACAAAAGGGCTGAGAGGAGAACTGGGGTAAGGTGCCTCTCACCCAGATCCTCAGCATCTCTTGTTTGCTCTTAACTAGTTTCACCAAATGTGTTTTGGTTCTTATAATTTGCTTGCTTGTGTGATGAATCACTCACTTCTTTATAAAAATGAGGACTTGTGAATGTACAGTTTCTGTGGGGAAGGGAGGATCTAAACTTTCTACTTGTACTTCCCATACCTTTGCTCTCTATTCCCACCCCTGCTTCTTTGAACTTTTGCAGTTAATAATATTATATAGATGCAATAAATGTTGTGATTTCTAGATCTACCTGTTATAAAAACGTTGTCTTTGTCCTGGTTTCTGCCCGGTATTGTCCCAGGGGCCCATTTCTCAAAAGTGCCGGTAACTTTTCAGGCCTGAAGCTATATTTTAAAATCAAAATTAATCATTGTCGTAGTTTTTAGCCCGCATATCAGCCCAACTTGTTTTATCAACTTAGAATATTTTATTGCGCAGCTTTCATAGCCAACAAAATTCTTATTGTGCTATAAATGTTTCTATCAATATTTTTTTACTTAGAAAAGAGGAAGTAACAAACAGTGGTCTGCCACCATGGCTTCTTGAACTGGTTCCAGCGATCAAGTTTGACATCAACAATGTAAGTAATTGGAGGCAATGCGACCATAAAAAACTACATAGTATGAGAGTTGTGAGGCTGAGTCGCAATGTGCCGGAATCTCCTGGTCCCATTTTCACATCCCCTGTAGCCACTTGCCGAGGAAGTTGAGAGTATTCTAGTAGTCCCAGTAAAAGCAATGCTGTACCTCTTATAAACCTCCAAATTGTTCTTTCATTTTCCTACAGACGCTACCCTGTTTCAACATTTACGGTAAAAGTTTCTTTTGAAGCCCTCATTTGTAACCCTTTTCTTGTTTTCTTCTGTGTTCTGTACTTAAAACTAGTGAATTCTCCCTCTGAAGTCTAGCACCCTTTAACTGGGCCTGCCAGGGCTGGTAGTCTCAGGTTCAACTCCTTGCCCTTCTAAAGTTCTGTCTCGCTTTGTTTTGCTGTTTATATTGCAGGGAAGAATTGCATTTGGCAACAAGCTGTTAGAAACAACACTTTGTTTCAATCTTGAGAGTGCTACAGGTATTTACACCACATCTCAAGCTAATTCTTCACTGGATGAATTCATGCACATTATAAAGTGTCAGGGGAAAAATGTCCGTGTTATGCTGTCTCCTAGTCCACTCTACAATGGACCAACAGATGAGTAAGTTACTTAATATTTTACTCTTTTTTTGTTTTTGAACTATAGTTAAAGCGGTGCAGATTAGATTTGCTAGTTATGGAATATTAGACTGTAAATGATGGATGGATTGCTACATGTACAACTGAAGACGAATGGAATCATCCTAACTGTTACTGAAATTTTTATTATTGACTGACTGACTGACTGCTGACTGACTGGCGTGTTGGCTGCGTGGCTGGCTGACAGACTAACTGACTGTCTGACGACTGCCTGACTGACTCGCTGGCTTATTCATAATTGTTGTTTATTCTCTACTGATAAATCAACCTTGTTTGCATTTGAGATAGACTTGATATATGTACATTTAAACATACACTGAGATACGTTTAGACATACATCGAGATACACCTTAACGTACATTGAGATACACTTAAACATACATTGAGGGGCAATTCCTAAAAGATGACACTGGAGCATGGTCCTAGACACACGTCATTTTGTACCCCAAGTATAACACCCCTAGAAGACACCTGCTACAAGGGGACACTGAGGCCCTCTTCACACACATCCATTTATATCCCATGCCTCGAAGAATACATCCAATAAGATAGCTGGAAAACCATTCATCTTTCCCGGATATATTACGAACCAATTTAATGACCAGCTCCCAGTTGGCTTGTTAGCTCAATTGGTTAGAGCGCTGCACCGGTATCGCAGAGGTCAGGGTTCGAATCCCGGCAAGCCTGATTTTTTCAGGTTTTCTTTTCGCAACTGCATAAGTTGCATTAATAACTGCAAGGATCTTCTTTACATTTATTTCATTGCATAATTATACTGCAGTATCCTGTAGGTGGTAAAAATGTTCAGACATTGAGGGATCGAATTAAACAAAAATGGAGGTCTTGTGAAAAGGATGGCATGACATTTGACATGTTATTACAGGTCGTGTTCACTGGTTTACATGTACATCTAGATGGCAAAAATGAATTTAAGTAAACTTCTGGTGAAATGAAAACAAGAGTTCTTGATCCATGTTTTGTTTCAACAGGCCTCCTCGTTACATGGGAGAAGGCTTTGTGGTTCTTCAAACAGCTGACTGTAAAATAGCATACTACCAAGATGAACCAGGTTGGTTGATGTTGTTATTTTTTGTTGGAAGTGCATAATGGTATGGTGGTCTGACTTATCTTACGACCTTTAAATCAACTCTTGGTCTCTGGTGTTTTGTTTATTCGAGCCTTTGACTTCAGCCAATTTTACTGCTGTATGCATCTGGGATTTACCGGCTAATGTGATTAGCGTGATTACCGGCTATGTATTGTCTGTCATGACTCGGCCATTATTTTTAACAAAACAAAAAACCTTTATTGACAATCAAACATAGTACAGATACATCATAGTTAACATTACGTGCACTGCTTACAGTACAGCCCAAATATAATGGACTCCCAAGAATTTCTTTTTGGGTCCACAAGCTGGCAACCTCTTGTGGCTACTTGCAGGACGTTTGCGCTTGAATTCTGCAAGCTGCAAGAACTTCTTTGTGTTTAGAAGTTAAAACTTCAAGAACTTCTTTGCGGTAAGATGTCCAGACCACAAGTAAGCGCAAGAACTTCTTTGCGCTAACATCTTAATTAAAACCCGGAGAAGGTAAAAAATGACCACTTTTTAGCGCAAGGCATGGTCGAAATCAGCTGCCATTGTAACTTGCAATCGGTTGTTTATTTGGTTGCTTGGTAATATTTTCTTCGGTTTAGAATTGTTTTTATCCGGATAAAGAGTTCAGTAGGTTCTGAATTTACAGTTTACATGATAGTGATTATAGTTTACATTTTCTTGCTATTTTTGTTTTTTTGTTTTTTTTTTTCATGAAAGGTAATTTTGTTTCAGTAACAATACTTCATTACTCTAAAACTTATTACATGACTCAGCCATAGAAGTGAAGGAATTTTCCAGATTATCTGTTTGGTCTTATGCTTGTGTGATTTTGGGCAAATCATAGCTGGCGAGTCATGTTTGAAAAACCTGGGACTCCAAGCGGTGGTGAAATTGGCTCTTTAGTGGGCTAAATTGCACAAAATAAACTGTTTTACCTTTCTAACCATGTTTATTTTTTAGGGAAAGACTGTTTAATAGGACTGTTTTCTAAACTGACAGGGTTTGCTCCTGAGGTGATAGCCGAGAATGAAGCTGAATTACCTGACAGTGATCCTCACTGGGGAATTGATGTTGTTTTCTTAAAAAACACCACACTGTGTTATGGCCCATGGGTGGATAGACAAAGGTGGGTCATCAGAATTGCGTCAAACCCTCCAGATATGTGTTGATTATAAACAGTTTATCTAGTTACTTCACAGTTGTAGTGTCAATGAAGTCATCCTCGTGTAAAATATGGACCATTTTTTCTTTCTTTTGCATTTTGTTATCATCAGGGATGCACTTCAGAAGTTTTTCTACCCTTTTGACTACCAAGAGATTCCAACCACCAAACCTCTTGTCCCGGGCCAGAGGCGTGTTCACACTGGATTAGATGTCAAATTTGCCTTTGAGTGTGACTCTACTCTTGACATTTTGTTCTCGAAAAACAGGGTATGTTTTGCTCTTGATGCAAAAATGAACTCATCCGCAAACAGTCACGAAACAAGTCATTTTCATAGCCCTTTTCACAGTTAACTTTTCTCATTTGCATTATAGTGTATTTGAACGTGGATGTGAGGTAATTTCGGGCAGAAACTGCAAAATTGCCCTAAGTTGCCTTACATCCACGTTCAAATACACTGTAGTGCAAATGAGCAAAGGTAACTGTGAAAAGGGCTATGGGAAGTCTATTCTAGGAAGGTACTATACGTACTTTAAAAGCTGAACAGATTCGTTAAAATATGTCCCAGTCCAAGACTCGAGTTGCAGCTGCAGATCGTTTGTCACCAAGGCAATTCGTGTTTGTGTGGGCTCCCTGTGACTGTAGAACCTTTGCTTTGTATTTCTTTGCACTGGTAACCAAGGCAGGTCGCCTTTGCGTGGATGTCCTGTGACTGTAGACCGTTTGTTTTGTATTTGATTGCACAGGTCACCAAGGCAGTTCACCTGTGCGTGGGATCAGGTTCGCATGTGAGAGTTTACCAGCCATGGACGGTGAATGAATATGGATACACCACTTCAGTGGTAGCCAAGTTATTTCAAGTCGAAGCCACAACCAGCTTGGCATACAGGCCACTAATTGAGGCAGATGTGATGGATGTAAGAGAATTTCATTGTTAGTGTAGCATGGTTAAAACTTGGCGGTCGCACGGTCGCCAGTGGCTATTAAAAAGTGTCCAGGACCACTTAAGGTGATTCCATTCAATTGCATTACGCATCCTTTCTGCGCATCATTTTTTGCGTGATTAGCGCGCGCACGAGCGCGCGCGCGTTCGGAACTTGATAGGTTTTCTATGGAAGCTGAGCTGTTCAGAGAAATAAATGGTCGTTTTCTCCTAAACGAACTCGGTGACCCCACTTTTTTATTCCATTTATTTAAGGAAAATGCGACTTTACATGATATATTCAAATTTCAATTTTGAAATATTCCGGTTGATCCACTGTTACAGTCAGATTTTAGGCGTTTCACTGGAACCGTGCAGACGCTCGATTTGCCTATTATTTCAAATTAGTTTCATCGTTACGGCAATTTTAAGACGTTTTACTGTAACATTGTACTTCTATCATAAGAATAATGCTTATATTTCATTGCTAGTTATAACTTTGTTGAAGTAATGGGTGTCTCTAGTACAAGGATAGGTTTTTTTTTTAATATTGCAGTCTGAAGATAGCAAAGTACCTATATACTACAGCCCCGTAGCGTGAAATCAGACACGGTGACCGCCGCTTTTTATTTTAATTTTTTTAATCTACTAGGTGTAATTAGTAACTGTGCAAATTTTCAACAAATTCTCATTACAACTTCTTTTTCGATGGAATCACCTTAAAGTTGAGGTTTGATCGCCCGAAGGGCGACTACGATTTGAGAAGTACGAAAAGAAATTATAACAATAACAGAAAGAGAAAATGTTCTTTCCTTGGATTACCTTTCTTTGCTTTCCTTTCTTTCCTCAACTCTAAGTTCATCAATTGTAGTAAAAGTTCAGTTCTAAAGTGCAAAATTCAAAGCCATTCGTGATCGAGGTTTTAGATTGCTCCGATATGTAGACGCCATTTTGATTATCCAGATTAACCCAAAGTTCTATGCAGTACGTTTTCAAACATGAATATTGGCAAAATCACTCAACACTGCTCGATATTCACATGAATTCAAAAGCAATCGAAAGAAACTGCGAACTACAGTGTCACGATTCTCAGTTTCTTTCGATTGCTTTTGAATTCATGTGAATATCGAGCAGTGTTGAGTGATTTTGCCAATATTCATGTTTGAAAACGTACCGGATAGAACTTTGGGTTAGTCTGGCTAATCAAAATGGCGTCTACATATCGGAGCAATCTAAAACCTCGATCACGAATGGCTTTGAATTTTGCACTTGAGAAATGAATTTTTACTACAATTGATGAACTTAGAGTTGAGGAAAGAAAGGAAAGAAAAGAAAGGTAATCCAAGGAAAGAACATTTTTTTTCTGTTATTGTTATAATTTCTTTTCGTACTTCTCAAATCGTAGTCGCCCTTCGGGCGATCAAACCTCAACTTTTAGTGGTCCTGGGGCCCGTTTCTCGAAAGTCCCGGTAACTTTTCGGGCCCGGAGCTATATTTTAAAAACAAAATCTACGGTACGTAACCAACAAAACTTTAGTCTTAAAAGTAAATTTGGCGAACATAAAATAGCTTTCCGGGCCCGAAAAGTTATCGGGACTTTCGAGAAACGGGCCCCTGGACACTTTTTAATCGCCACTTGCGACCGTGCGACCGCCAAGTTTTAACCCTGGTGAAAGTAAAGGAAAAGAGGGAGAGGTTGTCATAAGCTTACTTACTGTCTGAAACTTTACCCCTATTAATCGCATGTTAGATGTACGCCATTTGGAAATAAGGAAAAAAAAAAGAAAGAAAAACAGAGCATTCAGATGCGAGAGTACAGTTCGCTATCTTTCAACTAAGAATAAAAGGGACCACTTTTTTTAAACCCAAGCATCTCATGATTGGCATGTTGAGCAAGCCATTTAAAATGTGTTTGGAACATCAAGTGTTTTTAGTAAAGTACTTTTTTTGTGGCTTGAATCACCGCTTTCATTCTTGCACCAAGTACTGTTTTTCTATTAAAATGTTGAACTTTTGATTAGGAATCAAAAGAAATGGGAACTGGTTCTGTGCCTGACAGTCCTGTTTGGTTTCTAGTTTTTGGTTCTTTAAATGTTACACATCTAACCTGCATTATGTTTTCAGCTGGCATTTCACATGTCTTTTCCTCGAATCTGGAATCAAACACAACACTGGACTTGTGACATCACCCTTGCTAAGGTCACGTGGAATTTCATTTTTGCACACAAGTTCTTTTTCCAAGGTGAGATTTGTTTACTCATTTGGGCGGCAGATAAGTTGTAAGTTCTAAAATTAAAAGAATGTTCATAAATTTACATGAATTAGCATGTACCCTACCGTACAATACGACATAAATTTTATGTGGATTTTAATTTTTGCAATTTTGTGTAGTTGTTTAAATTCTTTCTGCGTTAGATTTACGTAAAATTCTTATTTTGTTTTTGAAATTACTGGCAAGAGATCATTAGCCACATGTTGAAGTGAGTGTAAAAATATATATCCCCAAATTGCAGATGGCACCCGCCGCCTTTTTTACACGACATACAGATGTTGTAGCAAAGGCGAAAATTACTCAGCGTGTTCCATTCTTGCCTCTTCCAGAGGCTCTCGGCCTTTAACTGTCAAAAACGATTTTAAAGTTAAAAACTAAAAGACGCAATTTTAAGGTAACTTCCAATTACTTGATTTTGGGTTTTCCGCTGAAAGGATATTCCAGAGGCTTGGCGCAGCTGACGTCGCGCAATGCACGATTGCCAAGCGTAAGACGAGATTTACGGAGTAAAGTAATCTAAGAGAGTATCTAGACTGCTTCCTAATTGCATCAAAATCACTTAAATGACTAGGGGCTAAGTGATGTAATATCTAATAGAATCCTGTTCCTTGTTTTCATACAGAAATGATTGACGACTGGACAGTGAATTATAGACCTGACCTACTGACGTTTGTACCGTATGAGTGGTCGTTTAACATCGTGCTACGGGACTTTGAGATGGTGTGGCTGGGAAATCAACATAACTGGATCGAATGCGCATCCAACAAACAAGAAAATGGTGTGTTGTATTAAAATTTTCTTCATTCTTTCATTATACCCGTGATTTCAAAGAAAGGGAAACTACGGCGATACGATACTGTAAAGTTTCCCTGTTTTTTCTTTTCTCTTTGATCGTTCTGCGACACCAGGTACAAATATTTAGATCCCTCGAAGGTTCTGAAGTGGAAATGATCCATTGTGTTTCATTGTTTTGACCTTGTTTCAGAGTTACTGAAAGAAAGCTCGATAATACAGCATAGGCTTTTCCACCAGGAGCCTCTTCATGAATGTTAAAGCTGTTAATGTGATGTTTAATTTTGTTTTTCAGTCGAGCTGGCTTTTTGCGGTGAGGTTTTCGACTTGACATTTGTACTCCAGTACTTCCGGTTTATCCCGGAAATAGAGGAGATCAAGTTCTTTCTGCAGGTTGGTTGTTTGTCACCACATATTCTTATGAATTATTCATTCGCACACCTTCTGCCGGTACACAAAACTTTGCATTTATTAACTGAGTTGATAAGATGAATTGGCCACCGTAAATAGATCGAAAGCTGACGTTTCGAACGTTAGCCCTTCGTTGGGATTCTCTCTGACGAAGGGCTAACGCTGGAAACGTCATCTTTCAATCTCTCTACGGTGACCAATTAAACTTTTCAACTCAGTTGATAAATCCTAAGTTTTATGTTTCACTTCCTCACCGACGCAGCACCACACTGAGTTTCTTTAAAAACTAGCCACCTCGTTTTTTCTGTCAATACAGTCGTTATTACTATTTTTTTCGCGGTGCCAAAGGAAAAGACAAGCGAAAGCACTGCATAACCAGTGTTTTAATCATGTGTGCATCTTTGTCTTCATGTAGGCGGAGAAGTTGGTTGCCAGAATGTTTGTCCCGGAGTCTAACACTCTCAGACGCAGCTTTCTGTCTCTGGCTCGCAATACAGAAAAGAAAAAAGAGCAAGGTCTTAGATCACGTTCATCCACTACCACGGGGAACTTAGACGAGGCGGTGGAAAGCGCAGATGAACAGCTCATAACAAACACAACTGAAGAAACCATAAGTGGAGGCTGGAGAAGACACACAGATGAGAGTTTAGGTTAGATGGAGGACTCATTCCACGTTTCTTGGGAAACCCCCCAGCTACCCCTTCCCTAACCCAACATGTTTTTACTTATTATCACTTAGAGCAAAATGTTGGGTTAGGGGAGGGGTAGGTGGGGTGTTTCTCAGAAACGTGGAATGATCCACTCACCTGATTGTTTCATTTTTGAGGACCAATTATTCACGGGCAAAGATTAAGGAAATGATCCCTTCATTTGATGGCGTGTAAAGCGAATGTTCTTGCCCCTAGCCTGTGAACAGGCACTGCGGTGGAGAAACTGATGCGAAAAAAAAAAAATCGGCGAGGGAAGGGAGCCGATGGCAGACTGGGGAAGCCATTTTTTCGCGTTATTTTGCCCACCACGGAGGCTGTTCACAAGCTATCTTTCCCCTTGTGCTCTCTTGTGTGATGATGTTTGAGATGAAATGATGTAGATCTTACTGACGAATAAACCAACTTGGCAAGTGAAAGTGGAAATTGAGTATTGTGGAAGAAAGAAAGTGTTTTGAGATATCGGAAGCTGTACTGTGCAAAACAAAACATGTTGTGCGCGGATGTGTGCCGAAAATAATGTCAAGTTTGGAAATGTATTGGATAAGGATGAAGTGGCTGTTATTCAATTGACTTATGTTCATGTCACTTACGCATGCTCATGAAACTGACCGTATCTGCTTTATTTTACACATAGGATGGGTAGATGTGATGTCCGTTCCCATTCTGGGCCTCTCCTTGGGGTACATGTATCACCCACTGTACCCTAGCCCCAAATTCGAAGTGCCCCGTGGCGAGCCCCTACCATGTGACCCTACTCAGTGGGAGCCTGACGTCATCAGCTTGGAGCTTGAGGCGGGACCTGCTGCATTAAGAATGTTTGGCTCATTACTTGCAATGCTGGCTAATATCAAGGTTTGCCCTGCTGATTTCTTTGTAGTAGGGGAGGGGAGGGAGGGGGAAGGAAGGAGTAGGAAGGAGAGTTTATTGTGATTAGCGTAAAGTTTGACGCGGGACCTGCTGCATTAAGAATGTTTGGCTCATTACTGGCGATGCTGGCTAATATCAAGGTTTGCCCTGCTGATTTCTTTGTAGTAGGGGAGGGAGGAGGAATGAAGGAGTAGGAAGGGGGTCTATTGTCATCGGTTTGGAGCTTGAGGCAGGACCTTCGCGTTAAGAATGTTTGTCTTATTACTGGCGATGCTGGCTAATATCAAGGTCTGTTCTGTTACGTTTTTTTGAAGTAGGGGAAGAGAGAGAAAGGGGAAGGAGGAGAAGGATGGATTTGGGGAGGGAGTATGATGTCGTCAGCTTGGAGCTTGAAGTGAGACCTGTCGCGTTAAGGATGTTTGGCTCTTTACTGGTGATGTTAGATACTATCAAGGTCTGCGCTGTTAATTTCTTTGTAATGGGGGAGGGGAGGGAAAGGGGAGGGAAGAGAAGGAAGGGTTCGGGGAGGGGAGTGGAGCCCGATGCTACCAGCTTGGAGCTTGAGGTGAGACGTGCCACGTTAGGAATGTTTGGCTTATTACTGGAGATGCTGGATTCTATCAAGTTCTGTTCTATTCCTTTTATTGTAGTAGTTGAATGGAAGGAACTAAAGGTGGAGGGTTGGAAAGGAACATCTTTGAGCTTGTGTCTGGATTGCGAATTAGAAGCATGTGTCTGGATTGATAGGCATTTTAAGGAGTGCTGGGCTCATTGCTAGCGGTGCTCGCCTCTACCAAGGCCTTCAGTGTGTTAACGGTGTAGAAAGGGAGGAGAGAGAAGCAGAAGGAGAGGGTAGACTAACGTTATCTGCTAGGAGTTTGACCTAGGATCTGCGGCATTAATATATTTAGCTCTTTTACTTTCTGCAACCACTGGATCATTTAGTCTTTTAACCCTTTTAGCCCTGATATGAAAATGTATATTCTCCTTACTGTTCTCTGTGCAGTTCTTATGGAACTAGTAAGGAGAACTTGTCTAATATCCTTGGTGATCACTTTCTTTATTGTCATCACTTGAGTCTTTGATCAAGTAGTGATCATGTAAAGAGAAATTTCATTTTCGTCACTATTAGTTGTTAAAGGGTTAACAGTTGTACCTCTTACCTGGTGTGTTATGCGGAGAAATGAACTGTGCAACTTGTTTCATACTACGTTTCGAGTATTGTTGCAAGGCAAGATGTATGGAAGTTGCCCTGAAAATGGGAAAATTAGTGAAAAGGTGCTTATAGCTCAGCACTCATTCTTGAGGTTACGAAAACCGCGCTCACGTTTATGTATTTTGTTTTTTGTTGAAACAGGAAAACTATTTTGGTATCAACCAAGAGTTTAAAGAGCTGGGTGTGAAGAAGAGCCCAGAAGAAGCAATGAGTGAAAGTACCCTGGGGTCTGGCAGCAGGGATACCATCAACCTACAGTCCCTGAGACCCTTTGAAGCTAATATCTTCCTTACCTTGTATGATTGCAAGGTGGAGCTAACCAAGGTAAGATAAATAAGGTAACAGCATGGACAGACAGACAGACAGACATGCAGATAGACACATGGGCCAACGGTCAGTCGGATAAACAGATAGACAGATAGTCAGGCCAACAGGCCTACAATAAGACAGGCAGGTCAACGGACGGTTTGACACACAGGGACACAAAGACGGGCTGACAGTCGGACAGATAGACAGTCAGTGCGACAGACAGACAAACAGGAGGAGGACAGAGAGGAGTTTCATCCCCTCCACAGGGAATGCAGTACGCTGGTAGTCGCTTCATGTTTAATAGAGAAGCCAGGGACCAATGAAAGCCATTGTGTTCTTCATTTTGTGTGATACCAAGTAGTATTTAAGGTTAGGTGAATAATCGTACTATGGAGCAACAGACAGACAGACAGACGGACAGACACAGACAGACAGACAGACAGTCAAAGAGGAGTTTCGTCCCCTCCACAGGGAATGCAGCATGCTGGTAGTCGCTTCATGTTTAATAGAGAAGCCAGAGCTAACCGCCAGCAGCACTCTGTTAATAACCTACTTTATATTTCAGCACTGTGGTTCTAACGAACTATCCAGTCCGCTTGTATTGATGGAGAGACTGTCATTTGAGATGCACAAAACCTACACAGAAACACGCCTGCAGCTTCATCTCAGTCCCGCAACTATTGTGCTTGTTGACGGAAACGAGGTATTGAAGCAATTTCAAACATAACCGTTTCAACAAGTGTCCCATCTGTAGGAAGGTCCTCTTTTAAAATGGAGGTTCTTTTTGTATTTTATTATATTTTTTCAAGATTTATTAAAAATACAAGTACAAATAATAATTGGTGGTTCTTCACTGTTCAGAGATTAGAAAGGGATCATTGAATATTATAATCTTCCTAGAATAATCTAATTTGTACCCTCCCCCGCCCCCCCCCCCCACTTTCCATACAGTGTCTGCAAGATAAACTGAAGATAAACTATTTCAATTAGGACTATTCGTTCAGTTCTTTATCGAACTTGATCTTGTCTTTTTTAACACGTTTTAATTCAGAGTGTGAGCAAGCACAGATCGTTCGTTTTATCAGGTTATTTGTTCTAGTTACCACGAACATTCAAACGGCAATCTGGGTTGGAACAGAGTTTAGCCTTTTCTATCCTAACAGCATTATTTGTTTTTAATTCTGTAGCGTGGAAGCGTGAACCAGAATCTGTCCCAAGGTCACCTGAGCTTATCTGGATTGCAGCTCCGTGGACACGCCATGTTTTCAGGGCTGGATCGCCCTCCTGACTGCGAGACCTTGGAGTACGCATGGCTTGTAGAGGTTCAGCTGGGCATACTATCTGGCAGGCTCACTATGCCACAGGTACAGTGCTTGTATGTCATGTAAATCTCACCAATTGTTTCGCAAACTGGCACGCTGTATCTCCTATTCCTGTTAAGCCCTGGCCAAACGGAGTCGCAAGTTATTGCAAGTTGAAAACTTGCGATAACCTGCAACTCCGTTCGGCCATGACTTGCGATAACTTACGCTCAATTTGGTCGAACTCAAATTTGCACGCAAGCGAACGCAAGTTTTTCGCCGTTTGGCCACTCAACGCAAGTCAACGCAAGTGGACACAAGCTGGCTTCAGTATTGTTTTCTTTATTACGGACGGCCGCGCGCGTAGGGCTGTACTGAAATGGCTTTCTTGTCCAATTTATGTCGAACTTGCTTCTACTTGCGAGTCCGTTTGGCCGCCCATCTCAAGTCTGTGTACGCAAGCTCACATTTCCAAACTTGCGTTGACTTATGACTCCGTTTGGCCAGGGCTTTAAAAAATAATTAGTAAGGTCGCAGAGTACCGTTTAACAACTGCCAGTTGCATTTTAGGGTTTCATCCAAAAACTCAGATGTTAGAGACACCTTGTACAGCACGATGAACGGAAACACAAGAAAGGACTACTCCTTATTTGAATCGCAAGTTAAAAAGATAGAGCCATGGTGTACGCGTAATTAACAGTTCTGTGGTACCTATCCGTCAATTGGGTGGTCAAATTTTAGAGTTTATTCACAGATTCGAATGCTAAAACTATGTTGTTCAAAAATTGACTCGACAAACGGTAAATGGGTCCTTGTCGCAGAAAAAAGTAGAGCATAATTTGCCGAATATTCGCCAGATAGAGCCCCTATGGGAGCTAAATTTAAGGTTTAACAACAAGTGTATAACTCACTAGACATTTATTGTCATTCTTTCAGTTGCAAGCCTTGGGAAACTGGGCGCAAACGTTTGCCTTTCACGTCATCAACAAAGAGAACGATCTAGGACCCAGTACCCCTTATGTTCAGTGCATTCATGGCAAACAGCAGAATTTGTGCGAACGAAGGCACAAGAAACGAAAGGTGCCACGAGACTTAGACCTCAGTGGAGAGACGAATGAGAAGACCTCTGCAAAAGGGACCCAGGAACGAATAAAGGACCCTTCGCAGCTGTGTATCTCTGAGGGTGACGTGAAGTACCAGATGACGAGGGTCTCTCTGGAGAGAATCAACTTGTTCCTTGTGGAGACAGGATGTACTTGTAATCTGGAGGTATAAGATGTTGTTTCTAATTGCAGAACTATTTGAAGAGCTTTGGTGAAAAGGAGTTGTGTAACAGATAATGTTTCTCAGACACCAATTATACAATTCTCAAAACTTTCCCTGTTAGAACGTGTGAGTGTATGTTGTTCCATATTTTTTCCGTTACTGATTTGTGACCGTTGTTTTTTTGTTCTGGGAATAGCCTACAAATAAAAAAGTAAAAAATAAAAATAAATAAATAAATAAATAAGAATTGATTTCAACGCATGATAATAAACCCACAAATAAAAGATAAAATATTAATATATTGATCATGAGCTACTGAAAGAGCGGATTAGCATTACTATTACATTATAGTAATAGTAATGTATACATTATAATTATTTAGATATTTATGTAACATAGAAGAGCCAATTAATTTTTGGAGTGTTATTAAACCATTATTATTATTATTATTATTATTATTATTATTATTATTTAGCTTATCTTCATTTTTTAAATTCGAATTAGTCTCTTGGAACTTCCTTTTGAGCCAACTCCTCCTCGTGTAGTGACTTTTTCCATGACGCACATTGGTAAATTTTAGGACCCAGGAGCTGGATTCACGAAGCCCTCGTAAGACAAGATATGTCCTATGTATTGTTGGTAAGCAAAAGCCTATTGCTACGAAACAATACTCAGGATTTATTCGGACTTAGGACAGCTTTGTGACTCCTGCCCCAGACCTTGACAGCTGAATTAAAATATACAGTAAACGTGAATATTAAAAAATCTCATCTCAGGTTTGAAGACTTTATTCTTCGTTGGATATATAGTAGTAGCACTCGAAACGCTTTCCTTGGGGTTCGTCCTCCCAAATTTGTTGCGTTAATAAATTATCTTAGCTTGCTTGCATCGCTTTTGGCAATTCCGACTAGTAGATTTTTAAGGGATTGTTTGTATTATTAAAGACGTCACTGATTAATGTTGTCTAAATGGTTGCTGTGTTGTTCCTCAGGTTTTTCCAATCAGACTGGCCACATGCAGTCTGCACAGTTCAGAGTCCAGTTCAGGCATGAGCCTTTTCGTACAAACAATCAAATTGCGACAGTTTGTTTGCACCCCGTGGCCGGAGAAGACTCAACTTATTCTCAGTGACGCCCGACGACCTCTGTCCCTCGTAGAAAACACGGCATGGCTGGAAGCTGCAGCCGTGCAACTCGGACCAATCGTGTCCGACATCTCCAGCGCCACCTCAAACCCCGAACTTTATCTGGAGCAAAAAGATTTCCTTGAGATGCACGATGCTAGGTTTCAGCGGTTGTGGTTTCTATGGCAACCACAAGAGCAGCTCCCCGGCAAAAGGCATGGTGTATGCGGTTGTACCGGTGGTTGTAACTTCTTCGGCAAGAATTCTAACGGCCCGCGATTCTTCACTGCTGAGAAATTAGACGCCAGTGAAAACGACACGGGGACTGTTGGGTTTGGAACCGAGGCTGGTTTCTATGACGATGGCGACATTGTGGATAGTGGTGCCAGGCCTTTGATGTACTCTCGCAGTGCTGACCTCAATGCCCTGGGTTCGAATTATTTTGATCGAACGCCCGTCGGATCAGTTGAAGCTTTTACGCGCCGGCGATACACTATTTCTGAGGGTAGCTCTCCAAAAGTTACAAGAGCGATGCATGCAAAAACAAATGAGGAGGCATATGTGGAACTTGGGATAGGTAACAGAATATGAATTAAACAGCGGATGTTAGGAATCTTAAGCACAGATGTTCGTGAGCCACAAATGTCAACCGGAAGTTGAATGTTTCCTTTGTTGGCTTGTGTTTGGTCCCCATTTAAGGCTGAAAAACTCTTTTTTGTTGTCCAGTGACTTGCGATTGTGGACGTGGCTTACAGACAACTGAACTTAAGAGAGTGATGTTTACTCAGTTCTCCCAACAGGCGTCAAAGCTTTTCTGCCACGAGTCTCCTGTAGCTCAGTGGTAGAGCATCTGGACTAGTAACCAGAAGGTCATAGGTTCGACTTCTGTTGGGAGAACTCGGATTTTTTTTCCGACCGAGCTTAGGTTTTCTTTTTTGTCATTAGTTAATAAGGCACACGTATGGTAACTTGGAAACTAAATGTGGACGCTATTGCTTGTCCCTTTAGTGTCTGTAATAACAGCTTCCACTGTATTGAACTTCTCTCTCTTCCTCTTTACTTGTAATAGATGACGATGGTAGCCCTGTGGCTTCTCGGCTTAGTTGGTGCGATTCACTTAAGCGCCAATCCTCCAGTATTTCCAACATGCACGAAAAAATGCGGCAAATGCGAAGCTCGAGTCTTCAGGGATCGAAGCAGAGCCTGGGGAAGACTAGACACAATTCCACCTCCAAGTCACCTCATGGAACACTGGAGAGGAAAGGGTCTCATCGATCTCGTGGTAGCGAGGCTTCGTTTTACTCATGTGGCAGCTTATTGGATGAGCTTGATATGGGGTAAGGAACTATTTTTGGGTGTCTTGTACAATCACGTGACTTTACAAGTTCCAGAGAACGCTGGGATAATTGTGCATTTTTATTGGCCCCTGTTGTTTGAATAACAGCATTCTCTTTCACCAAGTACAACATACGTCCTTTGAATCACTGAGTTAGCGGTGCAAGGGACTTCCTATAGAGTCAAGCATAGAGTGATGTCGTGTTGTTTCAATCCACTGGCAAATACATCGTTTTTGATGAATACGTCAGATTGATCAACGAGTGTGGGTTCGCATTTATTTATGAACAATAGTGTGACTGTTAAAAATATAGCGGTTTGAGTAGTACATTTTTGTGACGACGTTATGTGCTTTTTCCCATTATAAATGTCAGAAAAATTTTCAGCTGTTCTTTTTATACTCCTAAGAAGTAATGAATCAAACTTAAGTGCTGTATCAATGGCTTCATTACTTTGGAGCTAATTTGGCGAATTCATTTTTCTTCCAGTCCAAATTCACGAATAGATTCAGTTGAATCATTCGTGTCCGCGGTGGAAGAACCTGACGACCTAATCAAGTTTGAAGATGACATGCTATCTCCGTCTCATTTTGTCATTACCTCCCCGAGTCTGGTCCACAAATACTCTCAACATCTGGGTCAGTTGGAATGCTTGAACTGGAATTCACCACTCATGATTCCTCTGGAGCAAAGAAAGTTCAGCATCACTAACAACTTGAAGGTTTGTCCCTTGTGGTTTTCTGTCGGTGCACAAAGCGCAAAAGAGGGACGAACGTTAATTCAGTTTCTCTTGTGATAATGTTCTAATTATGCTCTTGAAAACAAGTATACAAACAAACAAGCAAACAAACAAACTTGGGCAACAGTCCGTTGACATGCCTAACAGCATGTTTTCCCACCCCTGACACCGGTTACATGATTTTCCCGCGCTTGGCGTCGGTGACGTGTTTTCCCGCGCTTGGTATCGTTTGCTAGTTTTCCAGAGCTAGGCACTCTTTGCAAGTTTTTGCTTTAAGTTCTGACTAGTTTATTGCCTTTGTCCCGACTGACCGGAAGCGACTACGTAGTTGTTTCATTTCTTCTTCATTATATTTTCGGCTTACTGTTTACTGTAACTGCTTTTCTTATCCCAATTTTGATTGTAACGGCAATAGGAAATTGAGCCACAAGAAGATTTCATAATCCCTGGAGTCCCGCAATTCACTTACCAGGATGGCGCAAAGATCCAGTTTCCACTACTGGTGAAAAAAAGTCTAGAGAGGACAGAGCATGACGAATGGCATGAAGAGGAAGATGCTTCGTCTTCCAGTAGCGAAAATGTGTTTTCCCCTAACGTCACAGTAAAGGCGGCGAGTCCAACACAGGACACCCAAGGGGAACCGGATGCAAGGTAACTTAAATAACCGTATAAAGATGAGTTTCTTTAAAAATGACAGGATCAAAGAAGAACTTTTTAGATTTAACAAGCTTTCATCAAACAAGACACAAAGTCGCGTGTCAAAATGTCACGGTATAACGCGGGAAGAATTTCGTTTACTTGCTTAATCGAATAAAAACCTACTGCTGGCCATAAGTTAAAAGGCCGCACAGTCCGCATTCCAAACACTATTCTATTTTCTTGTGTTCCTTCAAGTTAATACCCAACACAAAACGACCAACCGAAGTCTTGTTGAAAAATTTTTCTAGGCTGCCTGGGAATTACATGTGTGTGATGTACCATCATAAAATCACTTTCGTCATTCATTCATCATCTTCATTTACGAGCATCGCTTTCAAAGATGCGTTGATTAACCAACGCTGATACGAGGATAGTGGTTTGCCATCACCTTCATAGGCCTTTTTAACCCTTAAAGCCCCAATATCAGCATGCATATTCTACTCCTCATTCCCCATATATTTCTTATGGTACTAGTTGGGAGAATTTGCTGAAACAACAAGACGTTTCATCTTTAGTGATCATTTCCTTCATTTTCGTGACCAGTATGTTCTATTAAGTAGTGATGTTGTAAGGAGAAAATAGATGGTTGTCACTTTTGGGTCTTAAGGGGTTAATAGATACCTATCCCCTGTTGTACTGAAGATACTCATGTCCAGACACATTCCAATTGCGTGGGTGAGCGAGTGGTTCGAAGCCTGAGGACCCTCCCCGTTCCTCTCCTCAGTGTGCACTCGGTTTTCTCTGCTCGCCCATTTTTTCTTGTGCCCTATTCCACACTAAGGAGCTTTTTTACAGGATAAAGTAATATTTTTCTTCTTGTCTTCAGTTCTGGAGTTCTGGACAGCGAACGCGATTCTACTCGCAAGACTCGGTGGAACTCAACCATCAACCAAGAAGATCGAACATCAGCCAGCTCTAGCTCAGAATGCTCCCCTGTCAGCACGCTTAGAAAATCAAGGAAGTCACGCAATGAGGCAACAGTACTGTTACGCTTTGTTGGGGACATCAATATTCTTGTCACGCCATTGATGCTGGAAGCTCTACAAAGGTGCGTGACAAGGCGAGGCCTGCTATAAAAGTTATTTATGATAAAGGGAGTGCTTTCTGTAGAAACTCAGTGTTGTGCGGCGTCTGTGGGAAGTAAAACACTCCAATTTGATATCAACTAAGTCGATATAATGTAAGTTGACCACTTTAACTCTTTAAAATGCATATTCTTCTTACTATTTTTCAATACATTTCTGATGGAACTAGTAAGGAGAATTTGTCTAAATCTCTAGACATGTTATCCTTGGTGGTCACTTCCTTTATTCTTATTACTTGAATGTTTGAACAAGTAGTGATAGTGTAAAGAGAAATTTCATTTTCGTCAATGTTAGGCTTAAAGGGTTAAAAATATTCAAAAGCCGACGTTTCGAGCGTTAGCCCTTCGTCGACGTATAATTTGAAACCTGTTCATCTTCTTCTAGTGATAGAAATCTAAATCCCATATTGCTAAGAGCAGATGCGCGAGCAATAAGGCCGGTCACACGCACGAAATTTCCTCTTTTGTTTCCTGCGATAAGCCATCAAACATTCACCTGTGTCGTAAGCTAATAGTGTTTACAATGGATGGTGTTCCTATTTTTCCTGGTCCTTCTTGATTCCTGTGATTACTGCTCCACCTGCTTACTGCAACGCAGACCAGAGAAACCTCTCCCAACTTTACAGCAGTCAAACGTCAGCGTGCGCAGTTCACACAATAATTTTGGTTTATCGCGTATTTATTGCAATGTTTTTGACAAATTTTAGCTCTTGAAAGCTTTGTACCTGATCAAAAGTAATTCCGACACACTGGAAGACGTAATTGACATTTGCGTTTGACCTCTTTGCTGCTGACGGGAAGTTCCTCAGTGTATAATAATTGCAAGTTATTTCGTCTTCACTTTCGCAGATACTTGTCATCGATTTCAAGGCAAGACAGCATTCTCCACCCGGCTCTTGTGGTAGATCTGGTGCATGACAAGTGTGTGGATGCCACTGAAAGTCTGTATCACAGACGCACCATAGAAACACTCCCGGATGTGACGTCAGCAGCCGTGCCCAGTCTCCCGGCCAGCGAAGAACCGAAAGAAAAACAAATGGTTGTCTCCTTTTCAACTGCCAAAGTCAACTTTTGCTTCCTGCAAGTGGCCTCCGTGGACAGCGGTGAGACCCCAATCTCACCAGACAGCGTTGTTGAATATGAGAGACCACCTCCCGTATCACTGATGGCTGGTTCGGTCAGCGGTGTTACAGCGGAAGTTTTATCGGTTAGGCGCAGGCTCTCTCCTAAGGAAAGCGACTACCAAAGGAAAGAATCAACAATTTCGGCTCCTACTTTGTCGACCAACAAAAAGCAAACTGGCAAAGCTGTTGATCAACTGTCGCCTTCCAACGAGGAGCCAAGTTTATCCAATAGTAAAATGCCACGTCATCGTAATACCATGACAACAGCCAGTGCGACATGCGCACAGATCCATTTTCAGCTGCGGAAGTTGTGTGACAAAGATGAGATTGAGAATTGCGTGACAACCGCCATACCGGAAGAGACTTCCAGGTGTAAATTCCAAGTGAACAACAGCAGTTATACCGGCTTCACTGAAGGATTTGAAACTCATAACGTTGATCGCACTCAAACTCTGAATTTATTGATGCTAGAATGCGGCCTTGATAATGTGTCTTTTAAAGCCGGCAGTGAGTGCGCAAGCGGAAGTGAAGTGTTACCAAAAATAAGGGAAAGAAGATGTGCTTCCAGTCTGCACAGCGATATTAGGAAGTTAACGCAAACTAAATCCGATACTACTGAAGCTCACGGTTTTAGTAACCCCATGTTTGACAAAGAATTAGCTTTTGTAGGAATGCATTCAAATCTTCCTGAACAGGACCATAAGTCAGATGCTTCTTTGAGCCGCGCCAGTTCTCTGCCATCAAGCCGCGGCTCGGTCAGCTCCAGCAGCGGAAATGACTCTGATAAGGAGAGTGACGCAGATGATGACGTCACTAAACCTTTGTTACGAGCAGGGGACCGGTTGGTAAAAGAAAAGTCTGGAAGGGCAAAACCGGAAGAAATTGCTCCCGAAGATGCAGAACTTGCGCGAAGAACGGACGTTACCGTTAACTTTACTAATATTTGGTTCAATTTGGCGTCGCCTTCTTCTTTTAAGACGGCACCGGCTAACTATCATTTGTACAATAGCCTTGTCACGACCGCGATTCCTTTCGTGACAGCTTGGATCCCACCGGTCACGCAACTCAGGCAGGTTGTCAATGCTCTGGAGAAGAATCACCAGCGATATCTTAATAGTGTGTTTGGATGTTTGTTGGCTCAAGCTTTGCCCGAGTACGGAGGAATTCCTAAAGCGGTAAGTTTTTGTAGGAATGTCAGTAGATGGGGGCAGCTTTAAACACTACCGTTTAACTGAGTCTGCTAATGGAAATCTTTAACAGGAAGGAACGAGGGTGCGAAGAACATGTCTGGTTTCCAATTCATAAATCGCACTTTCATACACAATCTTGGGGAGGACCACAGCATTAGTTTCACCTGTCATGGGTTACGCATCATTCCTCCCCAGGGGGGGTACTCCTTATATTGGGTTATAAAGGGAGGCTCCTCCCGAAAGGGGTCCCTTTTTTAAGCTTGCAGTATATCAAAGGGTAGGGAAAATTGCCAGTTTAGTATACGAAAGGGTCACAAAATCACCTGCAAAGTGGAAGAAATGGTGGCTAAAGCGAAGTCTATCAAAGCTTGCAGTATATAAAAGGGTAGGGAAAATTGCCATTTTAGTATACGAAAGGGTCACAAAATCAGCTGCAAAGTGGAAGAAATGGTGGCTAAACCGAAGTATATCAAAGGATGCCACATTTTGGCAGGAATGACTATTTTTTTTTAATTACTTTATTTAACAAACAACACACATTACATTACAGTTGATAACAGAAAAAAAAAACGGAAAAGAAAGACAAATTACAATTAAGCCAGGATCTTATACAGTTGGTTCGGCAGGAATGACTATGCAACTGAATCAGAACGACTGAAAACCGGGAAAAACGTGGCGATTACACGAAATTCTGCTGTATTGGCTTATCCTTGAGGTATAAGAAAGGAGTGCAATCTTGCTGTAGGTATGTGAAAGGGGTACCATTTTGGTGAAAATTAGTATATTGAAGGGTAAGGGTTTGAACCTCCGGACGGAGCCTCCCCGTACACCCCCCCCCCCCCCACCCCCGGGCATTCATCATACGTCACACATGATGTTACACAAGCCTGGGCCCGGTTGTTCAAAGTAGGATTAAGCTAACGCGGGATAAGCGTTAATTTTGAATTCAATTTTAAAGCCAAACGATACGGATTCCTGTAAATTATATTTGCCCTGCCTTTTTACTTTGGTTGCTTTCAAACCGCCAGTTGGAATTTGTTGTGAAAGCTCTTTTGAATAAGAGAAACGATAACCTTGGTTAAATTTTAATCCCAGGTTAGCGTTAACCGGCTCTCGAACAACCGGGCCATGATGTTTTTATCTTTTGCTTTCCAGCACACAGTAAGCGCTTTCTCTACCGAGAAATCCAAGTTTCTTCAGGAAGACCACTCAAGCCAGCTCATTTACATTCTCCGCCGTCAGCTTACAGGCTCCAAGCTCAACAAGATCAAGCACTCACTGGCCATGAAAACAAACATCCCGGAGAACGAGAATCTCGTGAAAGGAATCTTCGCCTTGGCGCGACAATGGAAGTGCTTTCTGGCGGGAACAGAGAAAGGGGAGGTCCCGTTTTACGGTTCCAGTTCCCTGAAACGTCGCGTGGTTGGACGTGGAGTTTTGACCCAGAGAGACCGGGCTATTTTATTGAGGGAGGAGAGGGCGAGTAGGCAAGAAGACACGCCTCTGAAATTGAACATTCCTGGTATAAAGGAGGCTGAGAAAGAGTCTCCAGCCGTGAATGTCGACCAGTCACAAGAGCAGGGTTTGTGTTACTTATAAGACTTCTGTTTTACCGTTAGTTAGCCCGTTTTGGTTAATTTTGCTGTTTTTCTTTTCTTAAAAGCTGTTCGAGCACATGAGCTTATTCACAGAAATTTTGGATTGGTTACTTGTTCCTTTTTTCAGTACACCTCACTTAAAAAGACTGTGGCAGACTCCAAGAAGTCCCAACTAAATTTTTGTCGGACTGTTCTCAGGCCTCTTGTTTTCCCTATTTTCCCGCTTTCTCTTGTCAGCACTCCTGTTATCTCAGTAGTTTTGTGTGCTCCCTTCCCTCCCCTCCCTTCCCTCCCCGTATTTCGCTCTCCTGAACAGTCAGCGCTTGAACTCGGCCAACCAGAACGTTAAAGTAGGGTTCCTGGCTCGTACCCAGGCGCTTTTGAGGTTTTTGACACGAAAGTGAAGGCCTTTGGGAAGGTTTCATAGAGATCGCCAGGCACTAAGGGAAGACAACGGGAAAAGTGAAGCTCGGTTGCGCGTTTTTCGGCTTTCCCATGACGCCTTGCTCCTCGCCAAAATTTCACGTAGAAAAAGAAACGCCTGGCTGTATAAAATGCCGGATCATGTTCAAAACATGGCATGTGTGTTTATTTTCAATAGGGGATTCTCCAATCGACACTCCACCGAAAACTGCGAAAGAGTCTCTGGCTTTAGAGCTTGAACCGTTAGTTTCCAAACCTTCTCCTCGACCAGTGCACTTGGATGTCCCCAGGCCAAAGCGAGAGATCTCACAAGAGAGCGATACCGACTCAGACTACTCGCCACCAACTACCATAAAGAAACCTCACAAGGGAACTACATTCGCTGAGGGAAAGAAAATGGGACACCACAAACAGCTGAGTTTATACAGCTGGCTGTCGTCGCCACCCACTACCTCCCCTCCCACGACGTCACGGTCGAAGGCTACGGCCGAGGGAGAACTGGAACGGAAGACAGTGGGGCAGACAAAAGGTACGAAATGCGGTCATTTCACTTCAAAGTAGATTCGCCCCAGATCAGAAGTTGTTTCGCTCCAGACTTGAAGTTTACTCATCCGGTATTCCTGAGTTTTAACCCAGATCAAGTCCCCCCAAAAAAGTCTCACTGACCTTAACAGATGAGTGGTATGTCGACCACGTAGCATTCCACGTTTAAACATGGCATATAAAAGTCGTCTTTACCCATTTGATTAGTCGATGAAAGGGCCTTTGCAAGTATAACTAACGCTACGTTTGCCAGCTCGTCAATTTGTCAACGTCGCAATTTGTCGCTGTAGACGTCTTTTAAACAGTTTGCTATCACGCTGGTCCCCAGGCGTCCTTTTGGTTACTATCCAAGTGGAAATCGCTTATCAATGTCGTTTTGCTGCAACAATTTGCTGCAACAAATCGCTGGTAGTTTACACGATTTGCAATCGCGCTTATGATCTTCGTTTAAATTGACGCAAAAATCGCATCATAACTTGGTTTTGTAAACGTTCATAATTTTTTTGTCTTATTTCAGGCTCAATTTCTAAAGTAACGTCTTTTGTGCAGCCAGATCTGTTCAGCGATATGGTAAGCGTACCGACCAGCGGTAAACAGATCAAAGACGAGCGCGAGACATTCAAGAACTTTCTACAGGCTATTAATCTTATGCCACGGGTTGCTAAGCAACAGGACACGGCCAGCACGTTCTCTGTAAGCACCAAGCTGAGGTACCTGCACGTGCATCTAGTGGATGGCGGATTTGACAACTTGGCCAAGAAAGGAAAAGGCAAAGGAAAGAACAGAGTGGAGGCTGAAGACAAGGGAAAGAGAAGGCGACAGGTCAGTGCAGAACATCGACTTTTCTGCTTTTGCTTTTTGTTTTGTTGCACTGAAGTATTAAAGTCACAGAAATAACTACAGTTATAGGATAACGCTAAATTTTGGCGTGCTCCCATTGGTGGTAATCGTTTACGTGACGCGATAGTGTCGCATATCAGCGAATAGTGCCCGTTCTCGCAATTTTCGCTGAAAATTTAGCGTTGTATAATAAAAACAATAGAGTCCTTCTGTCTCACGCCCTATGTGTGATAGGTTCCCTCGGAAATTTGATGTACAAACTTCATATAATCCCTCGAACTACGTTCTCTGGCGAGTATTTGATGTCAACATCAATTTTCCTCGGGCAACCTATCACACGATAGTGCCTTTGACAGAAGAACTTTATTGTTTAAATAGTACACATCACAGAGATGAATATGTTTAAATGTAGGAAAAATTGCGGTGAACGAAAAGGTGCTAGGCTGTAAAAAAGGGATAATATAGTTAAAGCCGCAGAAATTAAAAAGCTGCTATAGAAACTAACATGGTTGATGAAATAGATCATACAGAGGGCTGAAAGGCTAAAAAAGTGAAAAAAGATCTTAACTAAAGGGCTCCGTTTTTCTGGTGGAGGAATTCCAGGTTTGGCCTTGATATCATGAACTGATTTAAGATGTTTTAGGGAGCCTTCTCTTCTAGGTGATTTCGTTGAGTATCAGGATTTGAGTGACGTGATGTAGTTCTCTAAGATCTTATTCTGAAATTAATCAGTCACTTACTAATTCAGTAATTTTAAACCACTCTAAATTGTTCTTTACAATTCTCCCTTTCTTGCAGGAGGGAGACCCGGTCTTCATCGCCAGAGACTTCGTGGTCAGATTCCTTCGTGATGAAACTCCTATAGACTTGCCTCCTAATAAAACCTCAAGCAACAGCTTTCACACGGAGGACGAGAACAGCAAGCTGACGCAAATCAAGTTCACACTGGGCTGCAGCAACATCACCCAGCGTGTAAACCTCTCTTTTATCCGACTGACTCTTCAAGTAGTGGACATGTTAGATTTGCTGTCGGATTCTATTTCAAAGGGTGATGAACGTGAAAGACCGGCGTTATCTCAAGACTCAAGCTTAATGTCGCCTGAAGATCGCACGGATGGGGTGCAACCATTGGCAACAAGAGCTCCGCATGGTCATGTTAAGTGTTGGAGGATCATGTACCAAGTGGTGGATCTTTATTCGTCGTTACCACGCGAGGCTAAGAATAAAGGTTTTATGGGAAGAAGCACAGTTGAACGAGTGCTGGGAGGTTAGCTCAAAAGAGAAATTCTCTTTACTGACTGCCTTTGTTCGGACTGTGTCGATCGTTCGGTCGGCGCTGATCTCTAGTTTCTGAACCAAATGGGTGTTACCCCTCCCCCCCTCCCCCGATGAGATACGTTTGTAGTCCGTCACAAGGTTACCCCTCCTTTCCACAGCATTTTGTTCGGTTTTTCATGGCAGTTTTACCAAACGGATCACTGGCACCCATTTAAATCTGTGGGTGAAGAGCAAGGTTTCTTGATTAAGGACACACAAACCGTGGACAATTCAAAAAGGGTTGTTAGTGCAAAAGGTTGTGAGACGAGTCAAAAAGGGTTGCTAGTACAAAGTTTCGACGAATCGTTACAGTGTTGGAATGTGTAGTGAGGACTGAAGTGATAACCAGCTAACCCTTCATTTTCAACAATTTCTTTATTTAACATATTCAAGACAGGAGCTGAAAATGACAGCCTCAAAAGTCAAAAGCAAAGTCTTGATTGAAAAACGATTACTCCCGATGAAAAACAATAGCAGGGGAGCAGGGATGGCGTAGTGGTGAGAACACTCGCCTCCCACCAATGTGGCTCGGGTTCGACTCCCAGTCCCGGTGTCATATGTGGGTTGAGTATGTTTTTGGTTCTCGTCCTTGCTCCGAGAGGTTTTTCTCCCCTCAAAAACCAACATTTCTAAATTCCAGTTCGATCCGGACACAGTGGACGAGGAGCCACCTTGTGGACGTGCAACTGCTCATTCCCATTTATTTATTATTTTATATTTATTTTATAGTAAAGAGAATATGATGCTCATTATTGATGGCTTATTAACCCTTTGAGCCCTAACAGTCACGAAAATTAAATTTCTCTTTACATTACCACTACTTGTTCAAACATTCAAGTGATGAGAATAAAGGAAGTGATCACCAAGGAAGAGATATGTCTTTTGGTTCGACAAATTCTTGTTACTAGTTCCATCAGAAATGTATGGAGAGCAGTAAGGAGAATATGCATTTTTATATCACGGCTTAAAGGGTTAAAGCAATATAGCTACCGAGGTTGCCTTTTCTTGGTCAAACATTAAATAAACTGTTTGTTAATGTTTTTGATTTAAATCGGGCCCACAGTAGTTGGCTACCCGCCGTTGTGATTACCCTGTCGTATTTAGTCGAGTTCTGTGTTTTGCTTTGTTTATTGTGTTAGTTTTGTAAGTAATTTATTTAACTTCCTTTTCTTGTTCTTCTCTTTGTTTTCTTTATGGCGAAGCTAATAAACTAAAAAATTAAATTAAATTCTTACAGTGGTGCTACTTGGCGAGGGAACGTATTCCATGTTACCTTGTATATTTGTTTAAATAAAGTTTGTTTGTTTGCATTGGCTATTATTTTTCTTCTTTTTAGCTGAAAGATTTTCCCCAGAAAAACCTCGTGATGTCAAAATTGACATTGAAGATGGATCGATAGAAGATGGAAGAAGACGCCGCGCCCACAGTCCAGCGGGTTCCGATAAGAGGAAGTCAGCGGCCAGCCGTAGCACAACTGAAGCGACCACCATCACAGACCACGAGGATGCGCAAAGTGTTTTACCGCTGTGCTCAGTGTTCGGAGTCGTGACATTGCCTAGAGTTAAACTACTGGCCAGTATTGGTGGGCTCATCCTGGAGACGGAGATTAGGGATATGAGTGTTTCTTTGTCGCGGATAGAGGAGACCGACAAGGAGAGCGAAGGTTTGAAGTTATTGTTTCTTTTTTGCAAAATTACTTCTCTCTCATTTTTTTTTGGGGGGGGGGGGGAGGAGTAAAGCTTATAAGGAGTGGAGCTTGTGGAGTACTCTCCTACATTAGCTATGACATGTACCATCCCAGTCCCCAGTAGGTATGGTGATTGAGCCGTTTGAGATAGGGTACAGGCTTAATCGACCGAGAAGCGGGACAAATGTGAAAGAAGCGTGACAAGTGTTCGTGAAGATTGTTTTGCTGCTTTTGGTCTGCAAGGGTGCCTCCCCTTGAGTGAACTGAAGACGGACTACATATAGTGCACTATATAAAATGCTTATGGTTGAATTTCTTGTTTTCTAGGACACGTGAAGTCTTCTGTGACTGGGCATCTGGGCAAAGCTAAAGTGGATCTCAAAGAAGCTTCAAAGTTTGTCTCAGGGTAATGAAGTAAACAAACAAAACAATGCAAAACAAACAAACAAAAACAACGATTTGTTCAAGTTAGTGACAAGCTAACTAATAATTTCTGCAATAATAAAATTTATTTCAGGACCGTAGTCAGCTCCAGCTTGTCTCGATCGCATGCCCTCTACTCCTCCGTCACGCAAGGTACCCAAGAGAAAGGTAACGCACTCGTCACATTGGGGATGATTGACATTGATATCCCGCAGCACCCTGTTGCGTTACACTCAATGATGACACGTAGTTCACGCACCATATCACGTCACATTTCAGAGATCCAGACTCAGAGATCAGTCATCAGGTAAAAGAGAAAAAAATGTTTTTGCCGTTAGTTTTTACTATAATCGCTAACCGCTATCTGGTTAGTTTAGGTGACACGAAGAGTGCCATTTTGCAGCGCAGGGGTTAGCGATTTCGCATCCATCAAGCAGTTTCTTAACCTTTAAGTTCCAATTGCTGATTGACAGATTCTCCTTGCTGGTCTCCTTCCATTTGTTACAGTACTAGTTGAGAGAAGTTTAAAAAATACACTAAGGTTGTCATCTTTGGCGATCTTTTCTTTAGCTCTCATGATCTGTTTGTTTGATTGTGTATCAAACGTTTGATGCCGATCACTAATGGAACTTAATTCATCCATTCGTTCGTTTGCATATTTTTAACTTCGGAGGGAGGATATCCATCTGAATGTGCCAGTCCATCTCCTTGAAATGCAAAAACACAAATTTAGTTAATTAATTGGTGAGATGGTATTTCCGGGCTGAGCTCAACTCCTTCTGACAATTCAGATGAACGAATTATTGGCATTGATGTTAGGTGGTTGACTGTGTCTTCCTCATCTTGTTTTACTTAACTAGTATTGGGCATTGAAGAACCCACGTCACTGCTCGAAATGTGTTGGGAAAGTAGTCCTTTGTGTTGTTATTTGGAATGTTTACATTCGTTCATTCATCCCTCCGTCCGTCCGTCCTTCCGTCCACCCGTCCTTCGGTCCGTTCTTGCGTTCTTTCCAGCATTTGTTAGTTCATTCGATCTTTTTTCGTTCATTTGTTCGTTTGCCTATTTTTAACTTGGGAGGGACAATATTCACCAGAATGGGCTAGTCCAATTCCTTGAAATGCAAAAACACAGAGACACAAAGTTTCCTTTAAATAAGTACAGGTATCTAGCTTTGGTTTTATCATTCAAACATTTAGCCGATGAGTAAATATTATGATTTTTGAAGCTGTTTTGTTGCTTTTAACTGTTTCTCCTTCTCAGATCTATGGGCAGCTTTCATGATAGTACCCAGTCCCGTATGATGGGCAACAGGCTACCCGGTGGCCCATCGGAGTTTCCAAGGTTTTCTCAGCTCATGTCCCCCGCGACTGTCAAACAGTTCGCGCCCTGGGACACAGTGGATGGCTCCACCCCAGTCTCCATCGTGTCTAGGATTTCTTTCACTTGTGTGTTAAAAGGCTTTGGCTTGGGAGCGTCGTTGTTGCCTTCTTTGAGAGCTGAATACAAGGTTAGTACACACGTTGTTAGCTGTGTAAGAAAGAGAAAGATGTCTATGGGAAGTGGGGGGGGGGAGGAGGCGGGGAATGTGAACGTTCCGGTTCCTATGTCTTTTTCTTCCGGTTTCTGTAAAATACTACACGGTACTGCACTATTTTTGCTCATTCCCTCACCTCCTGATGTATCACAACCACCCCCCCTCCCACCCTTGTGGCTGACATGCCACATCCCTTGTGCCTGATGCACCACACACCCCTGTGCTGATATTTTCCACCCTACTGTGCTTGATGCGCCCCCCCCCCGTGCCTCATGTACCCTACCCTCCTGTTCTTGATATGCTCCACCCTCCTTTGTCTGGTTCGCCCCACCCTACCTGCCTGTAAACATGACAGGGATCTCGCATCTCTGCCTAAACCCTAGCCGGTCTTGTTCTTCGTCTTTCGCACGTGCAATGAGAAGAAGCCAGTCATCACAAGGATACATTAGAGGTTCCTGTCTTCGTATGCAACTGGAGCGGTGCTATTCCAATACTTGCTTGTTTTTCTTTTGAATTGGTTGACGTTGACATAGTTTTAACTCGAATTTTTTTTTTCAGGTTGGAAGAATAACAGGATCAGGGCGCACTGGGAAGAAGAGCAATTTTAAGTTGGCCATGCCTGTCCACAGTCTTGGTTTCACGTCCAAGGTTTGCACAGTGAAATTACACATTTCTTTTCGCGTAGTAATGGAACATAAAAGATTTCATAAGAATCGTAATGGGCACACTCGACGATTGCTGTATCAGAGAAAAACCTTAGAACCACGTTGTACAGCATTCTGAAGAGTACCACAAGAAAGTAGTGCTCAATGGCTTTAATTTAAATGGTCACTCGTTAGGATTTGATCCACAAACTCAGTCGTGTACAGGGCTTGAAATAACGGCCGGTCAACGGACAATGTCCGGTCAAAAATAGGTTTTGTCCGGTCAAATCCTTGGATGGCCGGACAATTTGTCCGGTCGTTTACGCTTGTAAAGAAAAATTTAATGCGGATCTTCAGGTTTTAAATTTTTATAGGTTCAACATTATTGGCGTTTGTGAATAAAAAGGGGAAAAGACAGAGATACTACCAGACCAAGAACTTTTAAAAAATGATTCATAATAGTGGTTGTAAAATTTCCGGTGGTTGCAAATCTTCGCTTTGTCGTTCATCAAGCCGTCACCGCAAATTAGCGGGTCTTCCGGAGTAGCGTGTGAAGCAGTATGAATTACTATATTCTTATAATATATAGCCCGCTTGGATTTTGTAAACGTGAAGTGAGAAGCATAACAATGCCTCTCAGATTCTCGGGCAACACTCAGCGAGAACACCCTTAGCCACCTGATAAGAGTCAAAATGGAAGGTCCCCCTTTTCAAGGTTACGAGACTACACCAGCCATTCACTTGTGGGTAACGAGCGCCACTCGCCCTCCGAACCAAAGCAAGAGGAAATCGTACAAGGCCCGAGAGTTTGCGAAAAGGGGAATGGTCTTGATCGATTGTTCTTCAACTGAAGAAGATTCCGATTCAGATAATGAGGACGAATTAGAAGACAGAGCAATAGATTTAATAAAAGAAACAGGAGTGGATCAGTAGGCTCCCGAACATTGTATATATTTTTGGCGTTGATATGTTTTTGTTTCACCTAAAACCACAACAAAGTGCTTTCATTTCTTTAATTGCACAACGTTGATGTAATTCCAGTAATTCCAAATGGCCAAATAGTCATCCATAAAAGTTGTGATTCATATCGTCTCTAAAAACGCTGAAACGGAAAAAATCATTCATCACTTCCGGCACGCCCCTGATAAATACTTGGTTACCAAGCTTTTTGGTGATTATTGGATTCACGGGCACTACTTCGCAAGGCAATGTTTTCCTCAGGCAGTATAGACTTGAAATTGACAACGAGTAGCAAAATTAGGCTGCCATTCAAGTATTCCAAATGAAAAAAGAGAGTTGCCTGTTAGTATCATTTCCCCGACCCCTTTTAATAAGATATAGTACTGAAACATTTCTAGATTCAAGCTTATTCATTCTAAGCTTACTTTGTA
>CAXIQD010000122.1:0-19000 GCA_964030785.1 Siderastrea siderea | reverse complement strand
TTTTCTGCATGCACTTTTCAATGCAGTTCGAACATTATCTAAAAAATAGATAAGACCTATATTTACTTTGATGTGCGTTTTAGAACACTCTACGTTCGGAAAGTTAATTTTATGCAACTTTCGTGATTCGGTCACCCGGTAGACGACAAAACGTCGCCACTGAAAATTTCTCAAAAGAAGCTAGTTCAAACCAAAAGAACTACATTTTAAATGTAGTTTAGTAAACATAACTTGTGGAATAATTGAAATCAGTCGAAATGATTTCTGAGCCAAAAGCGACTTAATACTAGTCTTATGAATATATTGGAAAGGTTTGTTTGTTTGTTTGTTTGTTTGTCTCCCATATCAACTTAATGATTACAGGGTCTTACGTACTTTATACTTAAGTGTAAGCGTTCAAAAAAATTGATTTACCTGCGAGGACCAATGGACCAAATCAACATATTTTACCTCCACCTGAACAACTAGAAGGCGATACTAGTTTGAATTTTTTTTCATTCGACCCTTTTAAGCAAAGTGACTTCGCAATTCTGACTTTTTTCTTCTTCTTCTTCTTCTTCTTCTTCTTCTTCTTCTTCTTATTGTTTTTTTTGGCAAATCAATTACAATTGCAAATGAGTTGTCCAAAAAAAACTAAATAAACGTTTAACTTCAACAACCTCCTTACAATCTGGGCAGATTCTTTTTACAAAAATGACTTTCAGACTTTCTGTGCTATTTTTCAACATGACACCCTGCTCTGACCATGTTATTTAAAATGCCAAAGTTGCATTTTTCTGCTAAATTTTCCATTGAAAATGCCATTTAAGTTTGATAGCACAAGCTTAAACACACTCTGTATCACGCCCTATTTCGTGAAAGAAAAGAAGAAGGTTTTTCCGAGAAAAATGGAAACCAAATGGCTTTGCGTGCTTTTTGTCTTTTTTATTCTGGTAGCATTTTCTCCTGGATCTGAAGCTGCTTTGAATGCAAAGTCAAGGAGGAACTGCCGGAAGAGAGAGAAAAATTCCTTTCAGAAAGAGAAAACTCCCAGGGTGAGTAGGTTCTGTGCAACACGTTCGTCTTAGCCCTCAATTTGTTTTCATACCTTTATCTCTTGAACTACAAGATCAGTTTCATGCAAGGTTTAAAGGGGCTATGTCACGCTATTTTAGTATCTTTTTAAAAAGCTAAAAAGTGTCTTTGCATCAATTGAATTCCAAAAATAAGGGAGTAGCTTTGTTATTAAAGACTATCTTACGCCACTGAAACTGTTTCCTGTCGTGTGTTGCTACTCAGATGGCAAGGATGAAAATGGATTAAAAAAATGGAAAAATTGGACCAATTTTTTCCAAGTTTTGATGTTGTTCTCAAAAAATCACCAAAAAAATCATTTTGGTTAGCTCTCCCTGATAAAATTCTTTTGATATCTTTCTCATAGTTTTACAGGAGCACTTTGTGTATGGAAAAAGGCACTAGGTAATGATTTTAGTACAGAATTGACTTTAAATAGCAAATCCTCGTGACGCAGCCCCTTTGATGATTTCAGTCAAATTGAGGTGTAGCACACAGTACATAACAGCCACTATATATTAGGCTGCTAATAACTGTTTCAAGTGTTCAGTGAACATTGACTGTACTGTTCGGTAAGTGAGTGAATAAGTGCAACTATGTAACAATGTTTCGAATTACGGTAAAGCGGATGGATTGGTTTCAGTGTAGAGAAGAACTGCTTTTACGAGAAATGTCCGCCAAATGCTGGCACAGAGTTATTACTTTGGTGTAATTTAAATCCCTTTTCGGCTAGCTATTTCTTAATCATGATCCATTACGAATTTATTGTCTTTCCTTACTCTTCTTATCTTTCTCCTTGCCTTTGCCCTTCCCTATTTCTCTTCCTCCTCCTACCTACTCAAAACTAATACATCGTGTTGTCTAAATGGTCCTCAGGTGGAACTAGAAACGCGTTTTCCAACGGGTGGCGTTTTAAGTTTACATCAAAAAAAAAAATACAATCGAACTTTTTTTTTTTAAGTTGATCGAAATAGATGCAACCGAGAAGGCAATAGAGATTCTTCCACAGAGAAAGTCGTGTAGTCTGAGGCTGCCTAAAGAATTTGCTGCTGAGCTAAATCGCCAAAATGGGGACCTAAAAATAAAATAAAATAAAATAACGGCCATGTCGTGTTGTTGTAGTTATTGGAAATGAAAGACGCATGTAACCTGAAAAAGTCACCAGTTACCGTTAACCAAGCATAGAGTTGCAACATAATTAAAACAATATTTAAAAACTTGACGTTGATTTTACAATAATGTGTACTTGTATTTTTATGTATAGCTGAACGTTTATGACAATCTAAAGCGGAGCACCATTGCTAAGCAAATTTGGTAACTTACCTATCCGAGAAATTTTGGTTGTGACGTCAGCGTACGCGCCCGCCCGCCCGTACATATTCTGGGGGATGGGAAGGGGAGTTCTAAGACAGCCTTACGGGGGGTGAAGAATGCCATCTTTTCTTGGCGGGAAATTGCGTGGTGCTTTTGGGCAACCGGCGTTCTTCTTGGCGGGAAATCGCATGACAACCGTCGCTTTTGAAAAAGAGTGTTTTTTTAAAAAACAAAAAAAAAAAAAGCTTAGCTTGTTTAAGAAAACGATTCAGTTCGACAGAAGTGAAGTTTAGAACTTGAGAAAAGATATCAAATATCTATAAATGGGAAGAAAAAGTTCTAAAGAAGACTGAGTTGTCTTTTTGGTGGAAGGCAAAAAGTTCAAGTTGCGATATTTGCCTTCGAGGAATTCATCGTTGTTGTCGGTTCTGCTGCGAACTCGATCGGCGCAACGCTTGAGTTCGCAGCATTTGGCCACGGTCCCGACGTCAAATATAGCAGGGCTAGTGCCTTCTGGTGCTTTATGTCCACAACCATGATTTTTGCGGCGATCCGAACACATTTTTCCATGTTCATGTCCATCAGCATTTTGTCGCGTAAAAAGAAATAAGTAGTAAAAATAACTATCCCAAGTAGTGACGGCGTGCCTGCTGTAGTGGTGTACGTGCCGATGCGATGCTGGCGATCCCGGGTTCGATACATGAATTTTTTTTCTTTTCTTTTTTTTTTATTTAACGACTTGAATGAGAGTATTTTCACAAATTAATAAGTACCAGCAAAAAAAAAAAAAAGACATGTGGAGCTCTGCTTTTATGCTTGGATAAATCTATATATTAATTGTCACTTTTTGCCAAAGGGTCCATTTAATAGAAATCATAAAGAAAACTAAGACTGTGAAACTAAGGCATGATGAGTTTCGGCCATCATTCACATGGCCAGGGAGGTTATGACATGGCGATATTTATTCTCCTTAAACGGAGATTTTCGAAAGCACTATATAGGCCGCAAGTTAAAATCTAGAATAAATTAGAATTTAAAAAGTGGACTAAAGAACGCAAACGAACAAATTTGAATAATCTAGAATGGGGCTCAAAAGCGGGTATTAATTGCTCCCGATTCTTCCGCCCGTCACATACTTCTCCACGCATCGCGCATGAAAATATAAAAAAAAGACTGAGTACATACCTCAGTGTTAGGATAAATACCGTCACATGCAATCTACGGACTTGCTGAACAAGCCTATTTGCTACCAAACTGTGAAATTTTTCATCAAGAATCTCAACTGGAGATAAATGCTAAATAGCTTTAAATTGCATTAGCTCTGGTTGAGTTTGATTTCGTTTCACATAGACAGTACTTCATGTAAATATCAGTCCAAATGTACCAGGAAATTTTTCAATTCAGTGAAGGTTTTTTTTCTCTCAATTGCTGAAACTATTTTAACGGCAAAAAAAAAATTCCTTTTTCATTTCCCCCACAACAAACAGGATGAAAAAGAACGTCAACGTCAAGGCAGGGGCTTAACACTAACAATATGGGAGGCCTTTACATTAGTTATAGGTTTAGAACAAGATAAAAAGGGATATGTGCGTCAGATCCCTTGCAACTGTGATGCTAAATTTAGCGATACTATGTAAAAGTAGCTTGCCCGTATAGCTTTATACTGTAAAGAGAAATGGCCACACATTGAAGGCCGTGGGAGGAACTGGCACACGGTTAACAAAGCAAGATGTTATTTGGGAGTCTGTTTGCTTGGATTGTACGCGAAAACAGGTGTGTTAACCGCCCAAAAGGATAAGGATTTTTTTTAGCCTTTTTTGCCTAAAATTGTCCAGATTTTGGGTCCTGCCTTTTGGACTAAAGTTGGGCCTGGTTTGGGTGCAGCTATAGAGGGCATATACATATTTATCTGATGTATAAAAAAAAGATAGAGAATTAACCAAAAAGAGCCATTTGATATGATATTGCGTGATTTGCCTGCCAAGGCCAGGATTAATAATTTCAGTAGGGTAAGGATTTGGAAGACTGGCAGCACATCCCTACACAAACTTTCCTTAAAGTATCTGGCATGCAGGTGGTTTTAGAATAGACATACGTTACCTTCACTGTCAGAAGCATAAATTGTGGGCTTAAGTTAACTCACAATTACCTGCTTTGCAGCTCCCTTGGTAAAGCGGCATCACACCAGCGACCGGGCAATGTATGACCGGGCAATACATGAGGATTGTTTCAGTTTATGCTGCAGCTGATAAGCATTTGCAGTTTGCTTTGTTCAGTAGTTACTTCAAGTATTTTTCCCTATGTAAACGCAAATTGCTCCTATGTGTTTCAAAGCCTCCCATATTGTTAATTAGTATTAAGCCCCCGCCTTGACGTTCACCGGCTTTTTAATATCATTTCTTGCAGGGAAATAACTATGTTTTTATGCAACCAGCAAATTAATTTCGCAATTGAAGAGAAAAAATATTAAAACTGAATTGGTAATTTTCCTAGTACAATTGAAGGGAAGTTTACATGATGTAGTGTCTCCGCCGGATGAAATCAAAACTTCGCAAGTGAATGTGTAACACTTAACATTTACCTTGAGATTCTTGATGAAAAGTTGCAGTGACTGGTAGCAAACAGATTCTTCCAAGCAAGTACGTAGGTCACAGTTGACGGTGCTTCTCCTACCACTGAGGTATGCGCTAGTTTGCTTGTGTTTTCATGCATAAACAAGTTCTTACGAAAAGAGGAACCGGAGAAATTGGTACTCGCCTTTGAGCTACACTTAAGATGGTCCAAAGTAGCTTGTTTGCTTTTTAATCCACTTTTGTAGTTCTAATAATTTGATATTATCAACTGACGAAATCAGTTCTAACATATCATTACTGATTTCGTGAAACAAGTATTATTATTATTATTATTATTATTATTATTATTATTATTATTATTATTGTGCCTAATCACTGGTATCCTCGAAGGGCATTCAGCAAAACCCATTCAATCCCTAAACAAAGTGTTCTAGAGACAAAACACCGCTGAAGCAATGTTTCAATTCTTGAGGTTTTAAAGAATGTAAGCTACATTTGGTTACAAACTAACTGCAACAAATCAGATACACGGTTCATACACATAAAGACAACTAGCAAAGTCGGTATGACAGTTGTTTAACTGTAAAACGTTAAGCCTCCATCATGTGTAAGGTGTAGGCTGGTATAGGAAATTCTTGTTCCTCGTGGAATATGCGACCCTTTTGTCCCTTATCAGATATGTCTATTTCAGGAAAATGTTAGTTTTGCATAAGCTATATTGAAGATTAAAAATGAATTACCCGCAAAGATCTGTTAAAAACCAGTCACTCTCTGTTAAAAATTATCGTTCAGCTGATAAGAAGAGTCTGACAGAAATATTAGTATTTTTATAAAGAAGAAGGTCAGTTTAGTAAAGAAACATCATTTGATTTATGATTGGCTGATGTTCTTTTTTGACAAGAGACATGCAAAGTTGGTAAATTTTGGACAATTTCTTGAGCCAAAATTGCTCCCAGGGGGGTCAAATTTAAATTGCCTGTCACGTGACCACATTAGTATTAGAAGACAAAATAATGTCGATTTGATTACTTGCTCATGACTAGCTTTCATCAGGCAAAGTTTGAGATAGGGTTGTTTCTGACCATTTCCAAAAATCTTTGAACCTCTCGTGGACTGGCTCTTAACCAATCAGTTTCCAGTCAGATTATCAAAGGATGAAGCTGTAAAAACGGACATGAAAAGAGACATGCCTCAAGAAAGCGAATAAGGACAGAGCTATTTCCTACAGGTAATAGAAGCATGTGGCTTGCAAAAAACCTTCAGTTGTTAAATCAATCAGCTGTGTTACACTCAAGTTCCTACTTCATCCAAACAGGCTTTATTACGAAAGACAAGGGACAAAACAATAATATTATAATAGTTAATTTAAAACATGACTAAAATGGTAGAAACTCCCCAATAGCCAATGTTGTAAATGATGAAGCAGTGATCGCATGATATGCTTTGTGAAAGACGAAAAGGGGGGGGGGAGGGGAGGGGAGCCAAACGTAACATAGCATACAGTTTGTAGCAACTTGATAGTGAAACGTTTTTTTCTACAGCATCAGAGCAACTAAATTTACAACAGCTGGAAGAAACAAGGTCGTCATCTGAAGTTAGCCCTCCACCCAAAAAAAAAAAAACAAAAAAACAACCTAAGTGCTCCAGATGACACAGACCTAAGAAGGGGCATCCTGCAACCTACTGTCCCTATGCCTAATTCTTAAAGTTTGCATTTTCACTGCACTGGTAGACTGCAATCGTTTAGTGCATGCAAATGCCCACTATGCAGTCGACAACAGTGCTTATGGTTACAGCATGATTTTGAGAATTGTATTTCAATGAGAGTGCTTTATCTTTGTAATTTACATCTTTGAATGGCACATTCACAATGAGAATGTAAACTTAGATGTGATGACCGAAATCAGATAACAATTAAAGGGGCCACTAGTCAGAAACATCCTCAATCCCTTTGCTGTTTGTTTGTTTATTTGTTTTAATTAAAATGGAGGCTCTGGTTAATGTACCAAAATGAAGACATGGCTCTTCAAAATAACCGTGGGTTACAATGCGTTCAGTGTAGCTGAAGCATTGTAAATCACCCGACGGAAAGATCATTAAGGATGTTTGTGCCGGGGCTCTTTTCTTGACCCTATGATCAAATCAGAAACTGCCAACAACTAGTTACAACTAACGACACAGAGAATACAGGGTGTACATGTAGCCAGTCCATCCTTTGTGGCAGTTTATTGCACATCACCAAAGAGAAACAGCTAAATACAGATGCTAAGTGAACTGGGGACAAATGGCATTTTTACTATCCTTGACAGAACAAATTAAAGTTTTATACTCGTAAAAGCAGATATTCAGATGAATGAAAGGTAGGTTCCCATCAGAGCTGTCGTATGATGATTGTTATTTCAGCAAGAGGGAAATAAACATTTGAAGCTTCAGAAAACACAGTGGCTTATATCATCCTGAGTTTTACCTTATCTGCAACCAATTTTTAAAACAGCACAAGCGGATCAAGCATTTTCTTTGGCACGTTCCTGACCTGGTACATATCCCGTAGTCTCATGGGTGTGACAGTGTGTTCGCATTTTATGGTATACACAGGAGAGCAAGGCTCTGGTGTTCTTCCACCCTAAGGGTCCAAATAACCATCTTATTATGCGTTGCCACACAAATTACAATAGTTTTAACAACTTTCAAACCAATATTTTTGCACTTTTTCTTCCATGCTGCCCTTTGTTTCCACTAGTTCAAGAAGTTCTAAAGCGGAAGGTGGACTTGCCTGCGATAAAATTTAGAGTTTGTGTGCTTTTTTTCCCACCTTTTTCTTACGAAACAATTAAGAGGCACTACCCTTTTGATTTACTCCAAATAAAACAGAACAACACAAAAATGTGAGCCTCGATCAGTAAAATTTTGAGTATTAAATATATTTTTTTTCATTGACTTCACTAGAATTTAAGATGCAAATCAAACCATATGAGCTTCGTGAACCTTTTTTTTTTAAATCATGTATAACTGCAAGTTTTTGAGCAACTTGGCCGAAGATCTACTTAACGGAATTCCAAAAGAAGACTCTCATTGAGTACGGATCAGTTTTTCGAAAAAGTTGAGAATTGTGAAAACTGAAGCTTCTAAAGAAGGTCATTTTCTATTTTGAGCGAACATGCTCTGCTTAGCCTTTCGTCCTTCAAAAGCTGAGATAGCCCGAATAAATTGTCTTTTTTCTAGTGCCATTTATACGTCCATGGTAAACAAAGTAAACGTCCGAGAAGAGTCAAAGAACGAAAACGCATCGCATCACCGCTCGAAAACTCTTGGGTGTTCACAAAACGTTTTAATACCCTTTTTTTTACTCGATGTCCGTTGGCGAAATCGCCATAATCGTTTCATTTGCCCAAAATTTCTCAAATACCATGATATATTTCCTCAATCTAATGCTTAAGTTACATAATTATGTAGCTTGTTGGACAGTGGAGATAATTGGCTCAAAAATATTCCTAATCAAACCCAGCAACGATGATGATGATGATGATGATGATGATGATGATGATGATGATATATAATATAGCTTTACTGACATTGGTAAAGAAATCTAGAAATATGTTTCAATTTGCAAGGAAACAAGTTTTATTTGTAATTTGCAAGCGCAAGCAAAAATGTTTTATTCAGCTTGTAAGCGCACGCAGAATGGAGTCATGGGTCACAGTCATGACTGCAATAACACAGAGTTTTGTTCTGTAAATTGTTTCTAAAAATTGTCTGATAGTAAAATAAAATAATTCAGATTTGGGTAAATTTTGTTGCTGGTCATAAATGCAACAAATCTTCAAAGCATGATAAAAATTTCCTGCAAGATTTTTTCGTTATTGGCTATTGTTTCGCTCAAGGTTAAAATTATGCTGAATTATGGCAATTTTCTTTTTTATTGTGATTTTTCATGGCCTGCACTCTTACGGACCACAAGAATGACGTCAGAAAACGTTCAAAACTTGACACGGGAACAACTCGCCAGCTCCCTCCCTGTGACGTCATGCAAAATAGTGGCACAAATTTTCTTAAATTCAAGACGTTTTCACAAATATACCAAACTCTCTTCCCCCCCCCTGGATAAACATTTACTAAGACTCAACCACACAACGAGTGACGAAATAATGCTTTAACTAAAAAAAATTGCATGTTTTCACGGTTTCATTGGAGCTGGTTTGAGAGAGTGATGACCTTCTAGTTAAAGCTTTCTGTTCATTTCTTTCCTCGATCGGCCTCAAACTGAATAGTAAATCAGAGAATACTTTGGCTACGAAGAGAAAGTTCAGTGCCAATGTGCCGAGAAATATTCTTCGCAAATCCTGACAAATTGGGTGTCAAAATTCTCCAATTTTATTGCTAATTTCGAAACAGGAGATGCATTTAGCGTTACTTTTTTGTGTCCCAGATTATCGGGCAAACTGTCCTGAAAGCTCGATTTTTTGAACGGAATTGATCTAAAGTGACATTTTCCATCCCGAAACGCCGAACCTAAGATTGCCGGTTTTAGCTGACTCAATATGTTTTTTTTTATTCCGTTGGTGCATTGGGGATTTGTTTCATCATTTCTTCAACCGAACCGTTTTTCATGGTTCGTGTATGGTGTGAATTCGGCAGCGTGACACACATCGCGTGACAATAGTATTTGCACCCAGTACGTTTGATATTCGACGGAAATTGTTTCTTTTCCTTTTTTTCTTTTCATTACTAGACTTGTACAATATAAAAATAAACCACTTTCACACTTTGTGTCGATATTCTTCCCAAAACTTTGCTAAAATGTGTCTAGAGGACACATGAGGAAATAGGAGAACGAGGAAAGACCGTATGGAGGGTAGCATTAAGGTTCCAGCCCCCCCCCCCCCCCTCCCCTCCCCCGCACACACACACACACCTCCACAGTCCACACTTTTCCCTCCTATGAACGCCTGAGGGTTAAGCGTTTAGTTTTTAAAACCTGTAACAGGAAGCTAAGCAACAATATATTGTCATGGATACCCGCCAAAACTGTAATAAGCAATAGTCAAGAAAGGAACAGACTTGGGCATGTTTTTAACTCAAGGTGAACAACTAAATGTAAACTACTTTCAGAAATTTTCCCAGTACACTATGCGGTCCAACAGGGACCCCCAGCATAGAACTGACGCCATGTGCTTAGGATCGAGAATCTCACAGTTGTTTGCTGTGTCTCGTAGTTGCGTTAGTTTTCGCTCGTTCAAGTTACTTTAAAGAGATTATACCCGTAGCTTCGGAACATGGAACAAATAAACTCAGGATAAAGTTCTCACAACTACTTTTTGAAAATTTTGAGAAACGTTTACTATTATAATCATTCCTTGAATTTTTTTTCTTTGCGTTTTTTTTTTGGCCCAAAAAGTAGGCGTGAAAAGCAAATACTCAAATAAGAAACATTGTACACAGGTTACTTCCCACAAGAGGCCGAGAGAATGTCTGCAACAATATGTACGGAATAAGTTTGCTGACTTTCTTCTTCTTCTTCTTCTTCTTCTTCTTCTTCTTCTTCTTTTTCTTCTTCTCTTGTTTTTCTTTTGCTTCTTAGCCTGTCCTTCCTACTCCTCTATCTCTTTCTCTTCCTACTCCAAGTGTACTTCTTAGACAATTGAATTTCAGACCGAAGAAGAAGCACGTTTCCTAACGCATGACGTTTCCATTTGCATCTGAAGGCTACCTTGTCTGGAAAACAGTTTTCGATTAAGCCCGGTGCGATACGTCTTACTAAAGATAAAACAAATAGATGAATTAATAGCGCTCCAGGAATGCAGCATAAAGTATGCAACGAATGGAATGGCTCTTCGAAAAGCACAAATAGGTGGATCGCGCCAATGCCACCGAAAAAAGTTGCAAATCATGAACACAAGTAATGGAACCAGACAGAAAATAAACGCCGTTACCATGGCCACTGACAATCGGATAACCTGTTTGTTCTGTTGATGACCAATGGAGCAAGCACCTACAGAAATCTTTTTCCTTTCATTGTGCGTTCGTTTTATAGTCCACGCTATGGCTCCTTAGACGATGACTAGGATGTAAATGGGTACGGCGATGATAGCAAGAAACGTTGCCGTGATGTATCTCTTTGAGGTTTCGTCATGGTCAAATGCTGGCCCCCAGTCGTACTCACATTAATACTCTTTCCCTTCAGGGAACAGTCTCAAAGTGTAAAAATAAGGTGAATGAACAGCAATGACGATAATCCATGTGCAAACAATGCAGATTAAGCGCACTTTCGATGTGATGCATCTAAACTTCAGTGGAAACACAACGGCCACGAGGCTGTCCAATGATATCAACAGAAGACTTTCCACAGAAACAAGTACAGAGACATCAGGGAGAAAGTAGCACAGTTTACACAAGATGTTTCCAAGCACCAACGGCCTGTGAACCGTGAAGGCACCCGACCCTGAAATGATCTCGACAATTTTAACCGGCATGATGGTCAACGGAGTGAAAAGATTGGACACGGCCATGATGAAAACGAAGTAATTGATCGACTTGTGCAACTGCTTGTTCTTCAAAACCACCAGAATAATAAGGGAATTTCCAACTAACGAAGCCAGAAGAATGACAAAATAGGCCAGGGATTTGAATAGGATTGCCGCTTTGGAGTCTGACACGAAGCAGTCTTCATCTGTGATGTGCAGAGGTTCATCAATGGTAAGCGAACTGTTTGCTTGAAATCCCAAACTGGAGTTTTCAAGCAGGCTTGTATTATCTCGTTTTAGACGATAGAAGATCGAAAGGTGCTAACGTATGAAGGCTTTATGCTCAAGTCATTCTTGTGGCAAGACTTGGCGATGGGCGCTTTGTTATCGTTACTAATGGGCAAAGCTTGGGGTCCCTACACTGCTTGTGGAAATGTCTGTTTCTTGTGGCTTCGCGTCAGCGTGGAAGCAATTGAAAATACTCCTTTAATGCAAGAGTAGCTGTCTTTATAATTTTGCAGAAGGAAAGTACACGTCATAAATGTGCAGATAATTAATACTTTCTTTCTGAGTAAACAAACTAATTACCACGGAAGTAATTCCCGACAGTCACGTTTCACTGTGCTTTACTACATCTATAGAACAATTTTCGGTGCCAGAAAGATGATGCCTTATAATTTCGATGTCCTTTATACCACAAATAACCTTTTTTGGTAAATGTAGAAGCATTAATAGATCCTAAGTAAGTAAAGGCCGAAGATTTTGTTTTCTTTAGCAAAGCATTACGTATGGAAATTTGGAATAAGTTCCCTTTTAGTTGTTGGAATTAACACAATGGCACACATGAAACAAGTAATGAATATTTGCCACGACATGTTTCATAAATTTGCCAACAATTTGAAGTAAAGGGGAAGTGCTCTGCTTATCTCCCACCAGTCTGGTTCAGGAAGCTTGATAGGCACCAGGTGCTGTAGATGGGTAGATATGGATTGCGTTTGCCGTTGTTAATTTGGAATAACTTCCTTTTTACCTGTTTAATATAACACCATGAAACAGCGGATGCCGATAAATTTTTAAACTTTATGGTTTCTTTTTTTGATAAGAAATGTTAAAGGGGATTCGTATCTCTCTTTTGTCATTGGCAATAATCTAAAAGTACTGAGTAAAGTTATGTTGGTCTAAAATTCTCTGAGACGATCTAATATAATGACTTTCAATATGTTACAGACAAACTATGTGTCAGCTTATGCAAGTAATCTCGAATTCATACTCCGTAAAAGTTGAGGATTGGTTTGGTTTGGCAATGTTATTCCAAACTGACGACAAACCAGTTTTTATAACTAATATAGACGTCTTTGTTTGTTTTCGGCTTCTGTAAGCTACACATTTCACTATAACTTCTAAGGTTAATTTTCAGTGGAACCATTTGCTGGAATTTCAACTTACTCAAAAAGAATGCGAGTCTTTATAAATGGGAAAAAGAACCACTGATCCGCAAATTTACGTTTACAGAGTTACTCCATTGTAATGATCCGAGTAAGGATCAACAAGACGTACATGTAGAAGGAATATATCCGTTTTTAACATGTAGATTCGATAGCTAAGAATCCGATACTCTAAATTTGACTTTTTATGAAAAGAAAAATAGGCAACATTTTTGCACTATTTTTGAAAGGTTTTCTTCTTTTGGAAGGTTAAATGTTTTATTCTTTTTGTAAACGTGACCTAAATATCAGCTGCATCTTGTCGAATATATGCTAACAGGGAGCTATAAAAGGCAAAATTTATGCACATGACGGACAATAAGGTACAATCTGTTCGTCCATTTCTATATTTATAACATAGGGGGCAAAATTACTGAATGCTGATTGGTTGAGACGGAGGGCATTTTTTCTTAATTTTCTTTCGGACGAGGGCGAAATTACGAATTCCTGATTGGCCAAGCGCCAAAATTACTCGCATTTGATTGGCTGAGCGCGAGAGCGCGCCATTTGCATTTTGTAGGCGTCTTGAAACGAAGAACGGATTTTGAGTTGTTCAACACAAGGATCGCTTCAAAGTTTGACTTTACCCGAGATGGTTGGTTAAAATGGTATGGAAATCGGGCGTTTGCTTGAAGAGAAATTGCAAAAGGTGAACCTATCTGTGTTACGGGAAACAGCAAATTGTTATTTGTTTTAAAACTACTGACAACTTTGGAGCGACGTGGTCGATAATTTTTCCAGCGAGAGGAAGCTTCGCAACTCATGATCAGGTGAATAAAATTTACTGAGTTTATTGAGTTTTAAGTGAGTTTGTCAATGAACTAGAATTGTATTTATCTCTTAAGATGTACATAATGGTCAGTCTTTCTTGTTCTGTGCGCTGAGAAACAGTTAAAATGCTTGTGCTAGAACTGTTTACGAGCGGGTACTTTTATTCTGAGGGCCGGCTGACTGTGTTTCAACGTGCATGGAAAGTTTTCCGAAAATTTTGACCTCTGTGTTATAAACAAGTAATCGCATTGAGCCCTCGTAGAATTAAGGATAAATTTCACTTGTATTTTCAAAGTTTTCACAAATTGCCCTCGTCGCTGCGCGACTCGGGCAATTTTGTGAAAACTTTGAAAATACGCGTGAAAATTTATCCTTAATTCTACTCGGCCTCATGCGATTACATATACTAATTATCAGGGATGTGAAGGCGGTATGACTAGCAGAATTAACCCCCAAAAAGTCCAATTTTCTTTTTCCTTTTTTTTTCTCATATCGGAAGTTGTGCATTCATGTTACCTTCATATCAGCCTCGCGTCAATACACGAAAAAATGCCAATTGTATGAGGTTCATTCCCCGAATGACTTGCAAACTAAACATGAACTTTTTCTTCGTAGTTAATTGGCTTGAATTTTAACTGGCCAAAGAAAAACCACCCGCAGAATTTAACTCCCCCTTAGTTTAATAATTGATCAACTGTCTCACAAAGACTTCCTTTCGTTTTTGTGTTTCTTAAAAGTAATAAGTAATATATATAGCTAGGCTAGCCTAACAGCGGAGCTCCTTAAAACCCTGTTGTAAGGAATCCTGCATTGTTTCATAGCTTGATACGCAGTCTTTAAATAAAGTTCTAAATCAAATAATGCCTAAGTGGTCACTAACCTTGCGCTATGATTTTGGATAAAATAATATGCAAGTTTTTACTGACCTATCTTAATTTGTATTGCTATGATTTGGCCTAAAATAGTAAGCACGTTTAAAAGGTGGTGTCAACGAAAATTCAGTTCAGTCTCAGTCTGGGTCGAGCAATGGCGGCGTGAGGACGTTGTTCGCGGCTATCCGCCCATTTCTGAATGCCTTAGTGGCAAATGGCTGAATTTCTCGACCAATTTTTGAACAAGAGAAGACCTAGGCCATCGGCCTCTTCTGACGAAACTGTTGGCTCACCAGAAACCAAAAAATCCAAGCAATCCACCTCTCCAATTCAATCAGGACCGCCGCACGAGGATGAAGTGATGACAGCTTTGAATATGTCGCAAGACCTCGCCGCAACGTTAAAATCAATTCTGGAAAAGTTGGAAAAACTGGACGTGATAGAATCCTCTCTGAAGAAAATCGAATCCAAGCTAGAGAACTTGGAAAGGCGAACAGAAAAATTAGAAGGTTTCCAAGCGACAGCAAAGAAAGACATAGATGATCTGAAATCCAGCCTAAACTTCTCTGGGGAGGATCTCAAGGAGAAAGTAGATGCGTTCCAGAAAGCGGACACTTTGATAACGGATCTCTCAACAAAAGCAAAGACGAACGAAGATATGATAAATGAAATCTACACGAAAAACATATTTAGAAGCATACTCCCGGCGAGAAAACATTAAATTTATGAACATACCCGAAGAACCCACGACAGCATCGAACGCCGGAAGCGAAGACACGGAGAAAATTGTCAGAGAGTTCTTGGAACGTGAGCTTGGTTTTGCGGACGCCCACAATGTTGAAATCCAAAGAGTCCACCGTGTTGGCAAAAGTAAAGAGGGAAAACCTCGTCCAATCTTGGCGCGCTTTCTTAGATACAAAGACGTTCAACAAATATTTTCGCTGGGACGCAGACTAAAAGACACTGACTTCCAAATCTTTCAAGACCTCCCAACCGAGATCATCAACAGACGAAAGCGACAAATGGAAACCTTTAAAGAGGCTAAAAAGAGAGGAATTCCCGCTTATTTCAGTAAATCTCAACCAGATAAGTTGTTTGTTAGAGGGAAACTTTGGCCTATAGGAAAACCACTTGGTATCTCTTGATTTTCTTTATATGTTTATGTAAATTTTGCCCTGAGCCACTATTCGGCTACAAGTTCTCTTAAATCATGCTTATATCCCTACTTGAACGCGGCGGATGAGCCGCCGCCACGATGCAACAGCAGCACTTTTATTACTTTTGCTGGCCCAAATCAAAAGGCCGCATTTAGGATTATTTCTAGCGGCCTCTTTAATCAAATTTGATGTGTGTTTGTGTGTATATGTTAATTTGTCTAGGTGTGCTATTTCTGTGTAACGTCAGAAGTGTTAAGCCTTTGTTGTGGGTAGTAGTTTTAATATTTATTTATCACGATTTCATCACCTTAAATCTATTACCTTTTGTGATGCATTTTACTGGGGGAGAAAATTTGGTCCAAATTATCATTAACTCTACATTTCGAGAACAATAGTCTAAATTTTAAATTGTTGTCCTTAAACGTTCGAGGTATTCGCTCTATGGAAAAAAGGAAGGCTTTATTAATTTGGCTTCAAAAGCAAAATGCAGATGTTATCTTTTTACAAGAAACTTACAGTTCAAAAGAAATTGAAAATAACTGGAGGTGTCAGTGGAAAGGTCCAATGTTTTTCGCACATGGCTCTAATCATAGCTGTGGTGTATTAGTATTGATAAAAGACGGCTTAGAATTTGACATGAAATCCACACTGGCAGATGATAATGGACGGTATATTTTGCTGGATGTAACCGTACAAGGTTCTAACTATATTATGGGCAACATATATGCACCTAATAAGACAAAAGAGTAATGCTCCTTTTTCGAAGACTTACAACAAAAATTAGATGATTTCGTTACTTGTCAAAATCAAAGAATTATAATTGGGGGAGATTTTAATGTTGTCAATGATCCAGATCTGGATTGCTCCGGAGGAGTCCCTAAGGTGAAAGAGTCATCGAAAATTTTGGATGACATCTGCTTAAATTATGACTTAATTGATATATGGAGAATCCGAAACCCGGAAATCAAGCTTTTCACCTGGAGACAAAAGAAGCCCCTTATCCAGAGGAGATTGGATTTTTGGCTTGTTAGCGATTTTTGTCAAGATGAGGTAGAGGAGACTAGTATTAAAACAGCTATAAGGACTGATCATTCGGCAATAGTTATCTCCTTCAATAGTCTGGACGAACAGATACGTGGCCCGTCATATTGGAAATTTAACTGCAGTCTAACTGAGGATGAAAACTATGTTTCCGCAATTAATGCAAAAATACCAGAATGGCTAGAGGAATTTAATGAAGTGACCGATAAAAGAGTTTTATGGGATCTGATTAAATATCGAGTGCGGCAATTTACTATAAAATATAGTAAAGGAAAAGCTCTAAAGAAAAGGCAAGACTTGGTGGAACTCGAGACATCACTAAAGCAAGCTGAGGAAGCACTCTCAATTGATTCATCTATGTCAAACTTTGAGAATTTAGAATGCTTAAAAATGAAATATGACTCGCATTTTGATTACATTGCCAAAGGAGCAATAATTCGTTCGAGAGCAAATTGGTATGAACAAGGTGAGAAAAGCAACAAATATTTTTTAGGGCTTGAATCTTACAGGGGGAACAAGAGTTGTATGCGAAAGATGCTTACTAGTGAAGGCACCCTCACCACAAATCCAAAGAAAATTATGAAGGAAATTGAAAATTTTTACTCGGATTTGTACGCGGCAAACGAAGAGGTGGTAGATGAAAATCATCCATTCTTGCAAAGACCAGAAATTCCTAAACTTACTGATGAAATGAAAAGTGTTTGTGAAGGAAAGCTGTCGGTTAGAGAGTGCTTTGATTGCCTTCAGTCGTTCGAAAATAACAAATCGCCCGGTAACGATGGCCTCACCGTTGAATTTTATAGAACGTTTTGGAATCCCTTAGGAAATTTACTTGTTGATTGTCTTAATTATTCATATGACTTTGGTGAACTTTCAAATACTCAAAAACAGGCCGTCATTAAGTTAATAGAAAAGAAAGGGAAAGACAAACGACACATAAGTAATTGGAGACCTATTTCGTTGTTTAACGTTGACACTAAAATTGGCTCAAAGGCAATCGCCACAAGACTTCAGAAGGTATTGCCTAAAATAATACATTTCAATCAAAACGCTTATGTTAAGGGCAGAACGATCCTTGATGCCGTGAGAACAATAGATGACATCTTAGAATATACAGAAAGGAATAAAATCCAAGGATTATTAGTAGCTATAGATTTCCAAAAAGCTTTCGATTCTGTTAATCGTATCTTCATGGTCAAGGCACTTTCTATTTTCAACTTTGGCCCGTCTTTGATTCGCTGGATACAAACTTTTTATAAAAACATTATCAGTACAGTAATGAACAATGGTTTCACAACTGCCCCATTCAAAGTACTTAAAGGTGTCAGACAAGGTGATCCATTATCTCCATATCTATTTATCATCTGTTTAGAAATCTTAGCTATTAACATTCGTCTTAACAAAGAGATTCAAGGTATACTAGTGGATAACGAGGAGATTAAATTAGAGATTTTTGCTGATGACTTGACAGTTTTTCTGAGAAATTATACCTCTCTCAATGCCTTGTTAGAAACTGTGGATAGTTTCACCTTATGCTCTGGGCTAAAAATCAATTACCAAAAAACAGAGGTAATGTTATTGGGAAACAACAAACAAACGTCGCCGACGCTAACAGTCTCCGCCGACAGAAATATCACTATTAAACGGGCTATTAGGATTTTAGGTGTTCATTTTACGTACAATCAAGCCCTTTGGAAAACGCTGAATTTTGATGAAATTTTGAAATCTATCAGAGAAAAGCTGCAGTTTTGGAATTGGAGAAACCTAACAGTGCTTGGTCGAATACAAATCATAAAAACATTTGTTGTTCCGATCTTCATGTATAGGGCTGGCTTGGTGTACGTACACAAAGACATCATCAAGGAAGCAAACAAAATTTTATTTAATTTTATTTGGAAAGGAAAGGATAAAGTTAAACGCTCAGCCTTGATATGTGATGTGGAAAACGGTGGCTTAAGGGCACCACATTTGGAATCAATCATTAAGACACAGCGAATCATGTGCTGCAAAAAATTTGTTGAGGCGCAGCAAAGTAGCTGGAAATTAATCCTCTCGCATTATTTAAAACAAGTTGGTGGTAAATTAGTCCTAGGTTGTGGATTTGACATTAAGAAACTTCCTATCAAACTGCCTAGATTTTATGAACAGTGTTTGCAAAACTGAACACTCCGTGGCAACGGAAGCAAACATTCAAAACATTGCAAAAGCGAGTACAATAATATGGAACAACAAACACATTTTAATTGATGGAAGATCCGTGTTTCATTACAGCTT
>CAXIQD010000120.1:0-31702 GCA_964030785.1 Siderastrea siderea | reverse complement strand
GGATTTGCATTATTATTGGGCCAGTGCGCAGCCTTGCGCAGCCTTGCGTAGTTCACAACACCTTTTTTAGCCTCTGGGAAGGCCAAAAATGGGTTTTTTCCCTAAGGATCGCACATATCGCGCCTTTCTACACAATAAACTTTTTTTTGAATAGCCCCGAGGGATTTGCATTATTATTGGGCCAGTGCGCAGCCTTGCGCAGCCTTGCGTAGTTCACAACACCTTTTTTAGCCTCTGGGAAGGCCAAAAATGGGGTTTTTTCCCTAAGGATCGCACATATCGCGCCTTTCTACACAATAAACTTTTTTTTTGAATAGCCCCGAGGGATTTGCATTATTATTGGGCCAGTGCGCAGCCTTGCGCAGCCTTGCGTAGTTCACAACACCTTTTTAGCCTCTGGGAAGGCCAAAAATGGGGTTTTTTTTTCTAAGGATCGCACATATCGCGCCTTTCTACACAATAAACTTCTTTTTTGAATAGCCCCGAGGGATTTGCATTATTATTGGGCCAGTGCGCAGTCTTGCGCAGCCTTGCGTAGTTCACAACACCTTTTTAGCCTCTGGGAAGGCCAAAAATGGGTTTTTTCCCTAAGGATCGCACATATCGCGCCTTCTTTGTGCTTTTGCACAAAAGGAATTTTTTTCGGATGGTCCCAGAGGGATTGAATGCATTTGGGACCTTTGTGCATGCAGCTGAGAGCGCCAATTAGCTTTTTTCTGCTTTTGGGGGCGAATTCAAGCCCTGAAAAAGTGCAGCACTTTTTAGTATCGCCAAATTCGATAAAAATAGTGCCAAATGGAATGTTTTTTGGTGCCGCAACGGGATCTGGGGTGCTTTTGTGCTGGGGCCGTTGCACCAAAACCAGCACTTTTTTTAGGGACCCACCCCACCCCTCTCAAAACTGAAATTCCCACCTTATCGACAAAATCGCAGACTTTCTACACAATAAACTTTTTTTTCTGATAGCCCCGAGGGATTTGCATTATTATTGGGCCAGTGCGCAGACTTGCGCAGCCTTGCCTAGTTCCCAACACCTTTTTTAGCCTCTGGGAAGGCCAAAAATGGGGTTTTTTCCCTAAGGATCGCACATATCGCGCCTTTCTACACAATAAACTTTTTTTTTGAATAGCCCCGAGGGATTTGCATTATTATTGGGCCAGTGCGCAGCCTTGCGCAGCCTTGCGTAGTTCACAACACCTTTTTTAGCCTCTGGGAAGGCAAAAATGGGTTTTTTCCCTAAGGATCGCACATATCGCGCCTTTCTACGCAATAAACTTTTTTTTTGAATAGCCCCGAGGGATTTGCATTATTATTGGGCCAGTGCGCAGCCTTGCGCAGCCTTGCGTAGTTCACAACACCTTTTTTAGCCTCTGGGAAGGCCAAAAATGGGGTTTTTTCCCTAAGGATCGCACATATCGCGCCTTTCTACACAATAAACTTTTTTTTGAATAGCCCCGAGGGATTTGCATTATTATTGGGCCAGTGCGCAGCCTTGCGCAGCCTTGCGTAGTTCACAACACCTTTTTTAGCCTCTGGGAAGGCCAAAAATGGGGTTTTTTTTCTAAGGATCGCACATATCGCGCCTTTCTACACAATAAACTTCTTTTTTGAATAGCCCCGAGGGATTTGCATTATTATTGGGCCAGTGCGCAGTCTTGCGCAGCCTTGCGTAGTTCACAACACCTTTTTTAGCCTCTGGGAAGGCCAAAAATGGGGTTTTTTCCCTAAGGATCGCACATATCGCGCCTTCTTTGTGCTTTTGCACAAAAGGAATTTTTTTCGGATGGTCCCAGAGGGATTGAATGCATTTGGGACCTTTGTGCATGCAGCTGAGAGCGCCAATTAGCTTTTTTCTGCTTTTGGGGGCGAATTCAAGCCCTGAAAAAGTGCAGCACTTTTTAGTATCGCCAAATTCGATAAAAATAGTGCCAAATGGAATGTTTTTTGGTGCCGCAACGGGATCTGGGTGCTTTTGTGCTGGGGCCGTTGCACCAAAACCAGCACTTTTTTTAGGGACCCACCCCACCCCTCTCAAAACTGAAATTCCCACCTTATCGACAAAATCGCAGACTTTCTACACAATAAACTTTTTTTTTCTGATAGCCCCGAGGGATTTGCATTATTATTGGGCCAGTGCGCAGCCTTGCGCAGCCTTGCGTAGTTCACAACACCTTTTTTAGCCTCTGGGAAGGCCAAAAAATGGGGTTTTTTTTCTAAGGATCGCACATATCGCGCCTTTCTACACAATAAACTTCTTTTTTGAATAGCCCCGAGGGATTTGCATTATTATTGGGCCAGTGCGCAGTCTTGCGCAGCCTTGCGTAGTTCACAACACCTTTTTTAGCCTCTGGGAAGGCCAAAAATGGGGTTTTTTTCCCTAAGGATCGCACATATCGCGCCTTCTTTGTGCTTTTGCACAAAAGGAATTTTTTTCGGATGGTCCCAGAGGGATTGAATGCATTTGGACCTTTGTGCATGCAGCTGAGAGCGCCAATTAGCTTTTTTTCTGCTTTTGGGGGCGAATTCAAGCCCTGAAAAAGTGCAGCACTTTTTAGTATCGCCAAATTCGATAAAAATAGTGCCAAATGGAATGTTTTTTGGTGCCGCAACGGGATCTGGGGTGCTTTTGTGCTGGGGCCGTTGCACCAAAACCAGCACTTTTTTTAGGGACCCACCCCACCCCTCTCAAAACTGAAATTCCCACCTTATCGACAAAATCGCAGACTTTCTACACAATAAACTTTTTTTTCTGATAGCCCCGAGGGATTTGCATTATTATTGGGCCAGTGCGCAGCCTTGCGCAGCCTTGCGTAGTTCACAACACCTTTTTTAGCCTCTGGGAAGGCCAAAAATGGGGTTTTTTCCCTAAGGATCGCACATATCGCGCCTTTCTACACAATAAACTTTTTTTTTGAATAGCCCCGAGGGATTTGCATTATTATTGGGCCAGTGCGCAGCCTTGCGCAGCCTTGCGTAGTTCACAACACCTTTTTTAGCCTCTGGGAAGGCCAAAAATGGGGTTTTTTTTCTAAGGATCGCACATATCGCGCCTTTCTACACAATAAACTTCTTTTTTGAATAGCCCCGAGGGATTTGCATTATTATTGGGCCAGTGCGCAGTCTTGCGCAGCCTTGCGTAGTTCACAACACCTTTTTTAGCCTCTGGGAAGGCCAAAAATGGGGTTTTTTCCCTAAGGATCGCACATATCGCGCCTTCTTTGTGCTTTTGCACAAAAGGAATTTTTTTCGGATGGTCCCAGAGGGATTGAATGCATTTGGGACCTTTGTGCATGCAGCTGAGAGCGCCAATTAGCTTTTTCTGCTTTTGGGGGCGAATTCAAGCCCTGAAAAAGTGCAGCACTTTTTAGTATCGCCAAATTCGATAAAAATAGTGCCAAATGGAATGTTTTTTGGTGCCGCAACGGGATCTGGGGTGCTTTTGTGCTGGGGCCGTTGCACCAAAACCAGCACTTTTTTTAGGGACCCACCCCACCCCTCTCAAAACTGAAATTCCCACCTTATCGACAAAATCGCAGACTTTCTACACAATAAACTTTTTTTTCTGATAGCCCCGAGGGATTTGCATTATTATTGGGCCAGTGCGCAGACTTGCGCAGCCTTGCCTAGTTCCCAACACCTTTTTTAGCCTCTGGGAAGGCCAAAAATGGGGTTTTTTCCCTAAGGATCGCACATATCGCGCCTTTCTACACAATAAACTTTTTTTTTGAATAGCCCCGAGGGATTTGCATTATTATTGGGCCAGTGCGCAGCCTTGCGCAGCCTTGCGTAGTTCACAACACCTTTTTTAGCCTCTGGGAAGGCCAAAAATGGGGTTTTTTCCCTAAGGATCGCACATATCGCGCCTTTCTACGCAATAAACTTTTTTTTTGAATAGCCCCGAGGGATTTGCATTATTATTGGGCCAGTGCGCAGCCTTGCGCAGCCTTGCGTAGTTCACAACACCTTTTTTAGCCTCTGGGAAGGCCAAAATGGGGTTTTTTCCCTAAGGATCGCACATATCGCGCCTTTCTACACAATAAACTTTTTTTTTGAATAGCCCCGAGGGATTTGCATTATTATTGGGCCAGTGCGCAGCCTTGCGCAGCCTTGCGTAGTTCACAACACCTTTTTTAGCCTCTGGGAAGGCCAAAAATGGGTTTTTTCCCTAAGGATCGCACATATCGCGCCTTTCTACACAATAAACTTTTTTTTTGAATAGCCCCGAGGGATTTGCATTATTATTGGGCCAGTGCGCAGCCTTGCGCAGCCTTGCGTAGTTCACAACACCTTTTTTAGCCTCTGGGAAGGCCAAAAATGGGGTTTTTTTTTCTAAGGATCGCACATATCGCGCCTTTCTACACAATAAACTTCTTTTTTGAATAGCCCCGAGGGATTTGCATTATTATTGGGCCAGTGCGCAGTCTTGCGCAGCCTTGCGTAGTTCACAACACCTTTTTTAGCCTCTGGGAAGGCCAAAAATGGGGTTTTTTCCCTAAGGATCGCACATATCGCGCCTTCTTTGTGCTTTTGCACAAAAGGAATTTTTTTCGGATGGTCCCAGAGGGATTGAATGCATTTGGGACCTTTGTGCATGCAGCTGAGAGCGCCAATTAGCTTTTTTCTGCTTTTGGGGGCGAATTCAAGCCCTGAAAAAGTGCAGCACTTTTTAGTATCGCCAAATTCGATAAAAATAGTGCCAAATGGAATGTTTTTTGGTGCCGCAACGGGATCTGGGGTGCTTTTGTGCTGGGGCCGTTGCACCAAAACCAGCACTTTTTTTAGGGACCCACCCCACCCCTCTCAAAACTGAAATTCCCACCTTATCGACAAAATCGCAGACTTTCTACACAATAAACTTTTTTTTCTGATAGCCCCGAGGGATTTGCATTATTATTGGGCCAGTGCGCAGACTTGCGCAGCCTTGCCTAGTTCCCAACACCTTTTTTAGCCTCTGGGAAGGCCAAAAATGGGGTTTTTCCCTAAGGATCGCACATATCGCGCCTTTCTACACAATAAACTTTTTTTTTGAATAGCCCCGAGGGATTTGCATTATTATTGGGCCAGTGCGCAGCCTTGCGCAGCCTTGCGTAGTTCACAACACCTTTTTTAGCCTCTGGGAAGGCCAAAATGGGGTTTTTTCCCTAAGGATCGCACATATCGCGCCTTTCTACGCAATAAACTTTTTTTTTGAATAGCCCCGAGGGATTTGCATTATTATTGGGCCAGTGCGCAGCCTTGCGCAGCCTTGCGTAGTTCACAACACCTTTTTTAGCCTCTGGGAAGGCCAAAAATGGGGTTTTTTCCCTAAGGATCGCACATATCGCGCCTTTCTACACAATAAACTTTTTTTTGAATAGCCCCGAGGGATTTGCATTATTATTGGGCCAGTGCGCAGCCTTGCGCAGCCTTGCGTAGTTCACAACACCTTTTTTAGCCTCTGGGAAGGCCAAAAATGGGGTTTTTTCCCTAAGGATCGCACATATCGCGCCTTTCTACACAATAAACTTTTTTTTTGAATAGCCCCGAGGGATTTGCATTATTATTGGGCCAGTGCGCAGCCTTGCGCAGCCTTGCGTAGTTCACAACACCTTTTTAGCCTCTGGGAAGGCCAAAAATGGGGTTTTTTTTTCTAAGGATCGCACATATCGCGCCTTTCTACACAATAAACTTCTTTTTTGAATAGCCCCGAGGGATTTGCATTATTATTGGGCCAGTGCGCAGTCTTGCGCAGCCTTGCGTAGTTCACAACACCTTTTTTAGCCTCTGGGAAGGCCAAAAATGGGGTTTTTTCCCTAAGGATCGCACATATCGCGCCTTCTTTGTGCTTTTGCACAAAAGGAATTTTTTTCGGATGGTCCCAGAGGGATTGAATGCATTTGGGACCTTTGTGCATGCAGCTGAGAGCGCCAATTAGCTTTTTTCTGCTTTTGGGGGCGAATTCAAGCCCTGAAAAAGTGCAGCACTTTTTAGTATCGCCAAATTCGATAAAAATAGTGCCAAATGGAATGTTTTTTGGTGCCGCAACGGGATCTGGGGTGCTTTTGTGCTGGGGCCGTTGCACCAAAACCAGCACTTTTTTTAGGGACCCACCCCACCCCTCTCAAAACTGAAATTCCCACCTTATCGACAAAATCGCAGACTTTCTACACAATAAACTTTTTTTTCTGATAGCCCCGAGGGATTTGCATTATTATTGGGCCAGTGCGCAGACTTGCGCAGCCTTGCCTAGTTCCCAACACCTTTTTTAGCCTCTGGGAAGGCCAAAAATGGGGTTTTTTCCCTAAGGATCGCACATATCGCGCCTTTCTACACAATAAACTTTTTTTTTGAATAGCCCCGAGGGATTTGCATTATTATTGGGCCAGTGCGCAGCCTTGCGCAGCCTTGCGTAGTTCACAACACCTTTTTTAGCCTCTGGGAAGGCCAAAAATGGGTTTTTTCCCTAAGGATCGCACATATCGCGCCTTTCTACGCAATAAACTTTTTTTTGAATAGCCCCGAGGGATTTGCATTATTATTGGGCCAGTGCGCAGCCTTGCGCAGCCTTGCGTAGTTCACAACACCTTTTTTAGCCTCTGGGAAGGCCAAAAATGGGGTTTTTTCCCTAAGGATCGCACATATCGCGCCTTTCTACACAATAAACTTTTTTTTGAATAGCCCCGAGGGATTTGCATTATTATTGGGCCAGTGCGCAGCCTTGCGCAGCCTTGCGTAGTTCACAACACCTTTTTTAGCCTCTGGGAAGGCCAAAAATGGGGTTTTTTTTTCTAAGGATCGCACATATCGCGCCTTTCTACACAATAAACTTCTTTTTTGAATAGCCCCGAGGGATTTGCATTATTATTGGGCCAGTGCGCAGTCTTGCGCAGCCTTGCGTAGTTCACAACACCTTTTTTAGCCTCTGGGAAGGCCAAAAATGGGGTTTTTTCCCTAAGGATCGCACATATCGCGCCTTCTTTGTGCTTTTGCACAAAAGGAATTTTTTTCGGATGGTCCCAGAGGGATTGAATGCATTTGGGACCTTTGTGCATGCAGCTGAGAGCGCCAATTAGCTTTTTTCTGCTTTTGGGGGCGAATTCAAGCCCTGAAAAAGTGCAGCACTTTTTAGTATCGCCAAATTCGATAAAAATAGTGCCAAATGGAATGTTTTTTGGTGCCGCAACGGGATCTGGGGTGCTTTTGTGCTGGGGCCGTTGCACCAAAACCAGCACTTTTTTTAGGGACCCACCCCACCCCTCTCAAAACTGAAATTCCCACCTTATCGACAAAATCGCAGACTTTCTACACAATAAACTTTTTTTCTGATAGCCCCGAGGGATTTGCATTATTATTGGGCCAGTGCGCAGCCTTGCGCAGCCTTGCGTAGTTCACAACACCTTTTTTAGCCTCTGGGAAGGCCAAAAATGGGGTTTTTTTTTCTAAGGATCGCACATATCGCGCCTTTCTACACAATAAACTTCTTTTTTGAATAGCCCCGAGGGATTTGCATTATTATTGGGCCAGTGCGCAGTCTTGCGCAGCCTTGCGTAGTTCACAACACCTTTTTTAGCCTCTGGGAAGGCCAAAAATGGGGTTTTTTCCCTAAGGATCGCACATATCGCGCCTTCTTTGTGCTTTTGCACAAAAGGAATTTTTTTCGGATGGTCCCAGAGGGATTGAATGCATTTGGGACCTTTGTGCATGCAGCTGAGAGCGCCAATTAGCTTTTTTCTGCTTTTGGGGGCGAATTCAAGCCCTGAAAAAGTGCAGCACTTTTTAGTATCGCCAAATTCGATAAAAATAGTGCCAAATGGAATGTTTTTTGGTGCCGCAACGGGATCTGGGGTGCTTTTGTGCTGGGGCCGTTGCACCAAAACCAGCACTTTTTTTAGGGACCCACCCCACCCCTCTCAAAACTGAAATTCCCACCTTATCGACAAAATCGCAGACTTTCTACACAATAAACTTTTTTTTCTGATAGCCCCGAGGGATTTGCATTATTATTGGGCCAGTGCGCAGCCTTGCGCAGCCTTGCGTAGTTCACAACACCTTTTTTAGCCTCTGGGAAGGCCAAAAATGGGGTTTTTTCCCTAAGGATCGCACATATCGCGCCTTTCTACACAATAAACTTTTTTTTTGAATAGCCCCGAGGGATTTGCATTATTATTGGGCCAGTGCGCAGCCTTGCGCAGCCTTGCGTAGTTCACAACACCTTTTTTAGCCTCTGGGAAGGCCAAAAATGGGGTTTTTTTTTCTAAGGATCGCACATATCGCGCCTTTCTACACAATAAACTTCTTTTTTGAATAGCCCCGAGGGATTTGCATTATTATTGGGCCAGTGCGCAGTCTTGCGCAGCCTTGCGTAGTTCACAACACCTTTTTTAGCCTCTGGGAAGGCCAAAAATGGGGTTTTTTCCCTAAGGATCGCACATATCGCGCCTTCTTTGTGCTTTTGCACAAAAGGAATTTTTTTCGGATGGTCCCAGAGGGATTGAATGCATTTGGGACCTTTGTGCATGCAGCTGAGAGCGCCAATTAGCTTTTTTCTGCTTTTGGGGGCGAATTCAAGCCCTGAAAAAGTGCAGCACTTTTTAGTATCGCCAAATTCGATAAAAATAGTGCCAAATGGAATGTTTTTTGGTGCCGCAACGGGATCTGGGGTGCTTTTGTGCTGGGGCCGTTGCACCAAAACCAGCACTTTTTTTAGGGACCCACCCCACCCCTCTCAAAACTGAAATTCCCACCTTATCGACAAAATCGCAGACTTTCTACACAATAAACTTTTTTTTCTGATAGCCCCGAGGGATTTGCATTATTATTGGGCCAGTGCGCAGCCTTGCGCAGCCTTGCGTAGTTCACAACACCTTTTTTAGCCTCTGGGAAGGCCAAAAATGGGGTTTTTTCCCTAAGGATCGCACATATCGCGCCTTTCTACACAATAAACTTTTTTTTTGAATAGCCCCGAGGGATTTGCATTATTATTGGGCCAGTGCGCAGCCTTGCGCAGCCTTGCGTAGTTCACAACACCTTTTTTAGCCTCTGGGAAGGCCAAAAATGGGGTTTTTTTTTCTAAGGATCGCACATATCGCGCCTTTCTACACAATAAACTTCTTTTTTGAATAGCCCCGAGGGATTTGCATTATTATTGGGCCAGTGCGCAGTCTTGCGCAGCCTTGCGTAGTTCACAACACCTTTTTTAGCCTCTGGGAAGGCCAAAAATGGGGTTTTTTCCCTAAGGATCGCACATATCGCGCCTTCTTTGTGCTTTTGCACAAAAGGAATTTTTTTCGGATGGTCCCAGAGGGATTGAATGCATTTGGGACCTTTGTGCATGCAGCTGAGAGCGCCAATTAGCTTTTTTCTGCTTTTGGGGGCGAATTCAAGCCCTGAAAAAGTGCAGCACTTTTTAGTATCGCCAAATTCGATAAAAATAGTGCCAAATGGAATGTTTTTTGGTGCCGCAACGGGATCTGGGGTGCTTTTGTGCTGGGGCCGTTGCACCAAAACCAGCACTTTTTTTAGGGACCCACCCCACCCCTCTCAAAACTGAAATTCCCACCTTATCGACAAAATCGCAGACTTTCTACACAATAAACTTTTTTTTCTGATAGCCCCGAGGGATTTGCATTATTATTGGGCCAGTGCGCAGACTTGCGCAGCCTTGCCTAGTTCCCAACACCTTTTTTAGCCTCTGGGAAGGCCAAAAATGGGGTTTTTTCCCTAAGGATCGCACATATCGCGCCTTTCTACACAATAAACTTTTTTTTTGAATAGCCCCGAGGGATTTGCATTATTATTGGGCCAGTGCGCAGCCTTGCGCAGCCTTGCGTAGTTCACAACACCTTTTTTAGCCTCTGGGAAGGCCAAAAATGGGGTTTTTTCCCTAAGGATCGCACATATCGCGCCTTTCTACGCAATAAACTTTTTTTTTGAATAGCCCCGAGGGATTTGCATTATTATTGGGCCAGTGCGCAGCCTTGCGCAGCCTTGCGTAGTTCACAACACCTTTTTTAGCCTCTGGGAAGGCCAAAAATGGGGTTTTTTCCCTAAGGATCGCACATATCGCGCCTTTCTACACAATAAACTTTTTTTTTGAATAGCCCCGAGGGATTTGCATTATTATTGGGCCAGTGCGCAGCCTTGCGCAGCCTTGCGTAGTTCACAACACCTTTTTTAGCCTCTGGGAAGGCCAAAAATGGGGTTTTTTCCCTAAGGATCGCACATATCGCGCCTTTCTACACAATAAACTTTTTTTTTGAATAGCCCCGAGGGATTTGCATTATTATTGGGCCAGTGCGCAGCCTTGCGCAGCCTTGCGTAGTTCACAACACCTTTTTTAGCCTCTGGGAAGGCCAAAAATGGGGTTTTTTTTTCTAAGGATCGCACATATCGCGCCTTTCTACACAATAAACTTCTTTTTTGAATAGCCCCGAGGGATTTGCATTATTATTGGGCCAGTGCGCAGTCTTGCGCAGCCTTGCGTAGTTCACAACACCTTTTTTAGCCTCTGGGAAGGCCAAAAATGGGGTTTTTTCCCTAAGGATCGCACATATCGCGCCTTCTTTGTGCTTTTGCACAAAAGGAATTTTTTTCGGATGGTCCCAGAGGGATTGAATGCATTTGGGACCTTTGTGCATGCAGCTGAGAGCGCCAATTAGCTTTTTTCTGCTTTTGGGGGCGAATTCAAGCCCTGAAAAAGTGCAGCACTTTTTAGTATCGCCAAATTCGATAAAAATAGTGCCAAATGGAATGTTTTTTGGTGCCGCAACGGGATCTGGGGTGCTTTTGTGCTGGGGCCGTTGCACCAAAACCAGCACTTTTTTTAGGGACCCACCCCACCCCTCTCAAAACTGAAATTCCCACCTTATCGACAAAATCGCAGACTTTCTACACAATAAACTTTTTTTTCTGATAGCCCCGAGGGATTTGCATTATTATTGGGCCAGTGCGCAGACTTGCGCAGCCTTGCCTAGTTCCCAACACCTTTTTTAGCCTCTGGGAAGGCCAAAAATGGGGTTTTTTCCCTAAGGATCGCACATATCGCGCCTTTCTACACAATAAACTTTTTTTTTGAATAGCCCCGAGGGATTTGCATTATTATTGGGCCAGTGCGCAGCCTTGCGCAGCCTTGCGTAGTTCACAACACCTTTTTTAGCCTCTGGGAAGGCCAAAAATGGGGTTTTTTCCCTAAGGATCGCACATATCGCGCCTTTCTACGCAATAAACTTTTTTTTTGAATAGCCCCGAGGGATTTGCATTATTATTGGGCCAGTGCGCAGCCTTGCGCAGCCTTGCGTAGTTCACAACACCTTTTTTAGCCTCTGGGAAGGCCAAAAATGGGGTTTTTTCCCTAAGGATCGCACATATCGCGCCTTTCTACACAATAAACTTTTTTTTTGAATAGCCCCGAGGGATTTGCATTATTATTGGGCCAGTGCGCAGCCTTGCGCAGCCTTGCGTAGTTCACAACACCTTTTTTAGCCTCTGGGAAGGCCAAAAATGGGGTTTTTTTTTCTAAGGATCGCACATATCGCGCCTTTCTACACAATAAACTTCTTTTTTGAATAGCCCCGAGGGATTTGCATTATTATTGGGCCAGTGCGCAGTCTTGCGCAGCCTTGCGTAGTTCACAACACCTTTTTTAGCCTCTGGGAAGGCCAAAAATGGGGTTTTTTCCCTAAGGATCGCACATATCGCGCCTTCTTTGTGCTTTTGCACAAAAGGAATTTTTTTCGGATGGTCCCAGAGGGATTGAATGCATTTGGGACCTTTGTGCATGCAGCTGAGAGCGCCAATTAGCTTTTTTCTGCTTTTGGGGGCGAATTCAAGCCCTGAAAAAGTGCAGCACTTTTTAGTATCGCCAAATTCGATAAAAATAGTGCCAAATGGAATGTTTTTTGGTGCCGCAACGGGATCTGGGGTGCTTTTGTGCTGGGGCCGTTGCACCAAAACCAGCACTTTTTTTAGGGACCCACCCCACCCCTCTCAAAACTGAAATTCCCACCTTATCGACAAAATCGCAGACTTTCTACACAATAAACTTTTTTTTCTGATAGCCCCGAGGGATTTGCATTATTATTGGGCCAGTGCGCAGCCTTGCGCAGCCTTGCGTAGTTCACAACACCTTTTTTAGCCTCTGGGAAGGCCAAAAATGGGGTTTTTTTTTCTAAGGATCGCACATATCGCGCCTTTCTACACAATAAACTTCTTTTTTGAATAGCCCCGAGGGATTTGCATTATTATTGGGCCAGTGCGCAGTCTTGCGCAGCCTTGCGTAGTTCACAACACCTTTTTTAGCCTCTGGGAAGGCCAAAAATGGGGTTTTTTCCCTAAGGATCGCACATATCGCGCCTTCTTTGTGCTTTTGCACAAAAGGAATTTTTTTCGGATGGTCCCAGAGGGATTGAATGCATTTGGGACCTTTGTGCATGCAGCTGAGAGCGCCAATTAGCTTTTTTCTGCTTTTGGGGGCGAATTCAAGCCCTGAAAAAGTGCAGCACTTTTTAGTATCGCCAAATTCGATAAAAATAGTGCCAAATGGAATGTTTTTTGGTGCCGCAACGGGATCTGGGGTGCTTTTGTGCTGGGGCCGTTGCACCAAAACCAGCACTTTTTTTAGGGACCCACCCCACCCCTCTCAAAACTGAAATTCCCACCTTATCGACAAAATCGCAGACTTTCTACACAATAAACTTTTTTTTCTGATAGCCCCGAGGGATTTGCATTATTATTGGGCCAGTGCGCAGCCTTGCGCAGCCTTGCGTAGTTCACAACACCTTTTTTAGCCTCTGGGAAGGCCAAAAATGGGGTTTTTTCCCTAAGGATCGCACATATCGCGCCTTTCTACACAATAAACTTTTTTTTTGAATAGCCCCGAGGGATTTGCATTATTATTGGGCCAGTGCGCAGCCTTGCGCAGCCTTGCGTAGTTCACAACACCTTTTTTAGCCTCTGGGAAGGCCAAAAATGGGGTTTTTTTTTCTAAGGATCGCACATATCGCGCCTTTCTACACAATAAACTTCTTTTTTGAATAGCCCCGAGGGATTTGCATTATTATTGGGCCAGTGCGCAGTCTTGCGCAGCCTTGCGTAGTTCACAACACCTTTTTTAGCCTCTGGGAAGGCCAAAAATGGGGTTTTTTCCCTAAGGATCGCACATATCGCGCCTTCTTTGTGCTTTTGCACAAAAGGAATTTTTTTCGGATGGTCCCAGAGGGATTGAATGCATTTGGGACCTTTGTGCATGCAGCTGAGAGCGCCAATTAGCTTTTTTCTGCTTTTGGGGGCGAATTCAAGCCCTGAAAAAGTGCAGCACTTTTTAGTATCGCCAAATTCGATAAAAATAGTGCCAAATGGAATGTTTTTTGGTGCCGCAACGGGATCTGGGGTGCTTTTGTGCTGGGGCCGTTGCACCAAAACCAGCACTTTTTTTAGGGACCCACCCCACCCCTCTCAAAACTGAAATTCCCACCTTATCGACAAAATCGCAGACTTTCTACACAATAAACTTTTTTTTCTGATAGCCCCGAGGGATTTGCATTATTATTGGGCCAGTGCGCAGCCTTGCGCAGCCTTGCGTAGTTCACAACACCTTTTTTAGCCTCTGGGAAGGCCAAAAATGGGGTTTTTTCCCTAAGGATCGCACATATCGCGCCTTTCTACACAATAAACTTTTTTTTTGAATAGCCCCGAGGGATTTGCATTATTATTGGGCCAGTGCGCAGCCTTGCGCAGCCTTGCGTAGTTCACAACACCTTTTTTAGCCTCTGGGAAGGCCAAAAATGGGGTTTTTTTTTCTAAGGATCGCACATATCGCGCCTTTCTACACAATAAACTTCTTTTTTGAATAGCCCCGAGGGATTTGCATTATTATTGGGCCAGTGCGCAGTCTTGCGCAGCCTTGCGTAGTTCACAACACCTTTTTTAGCCTCTGGGAAGGCCAAAAATGGGGTTTTTTCCCTAAGGATCGCACATATCGCGCCTTCTTTGTGCTTTTGCACAAAAGGAATTTTTTTCGGATGGTCCCAGAGGGATTGAATGCATTTGGGACCTTTGTGCATGCAGCTGAGAGCGCCAATTAGCTTTTTTCTGCTTTTGGGGGCGAATTCAAGCCCTGAAAAAGTGCAGCACTTTTTAGTATCGCCAAATTCGATAAAAATAGTGCCAAATGGAATGTTTTTTGGTGCCGCAACGGGATCTGGGGTGCTTTTGTGCTGGGGCCGTTGCACCAAAACCAGCACTTTTTTTAGGGACCCACCCCACCCCTCTCAAAACTGAAATTCCCACCTTATCGACAAAATCGCAGACTTTCTACACAATAAACTTTTTTTTCTGATAGCCCCGAGGGATTTGCATTATTATTGGGCCAGTGCGCAGACTTGCGCAGCCTTGCCTAGTTCCCAACACCTTTTTTAGCCTCTGGGAAGGCCAAAAATGGGGTTTTTTCCCTAAGGATCGCACATATCGCGCCTTTCTACACAATAAACTTTTTTTTTGAATAGCCCCGAGGGATTTGCATTATTATTGGGCCAGTGCGCAGCCTTGCGCAGCCTTGCGTAGTTCACAACACCTTTTTTAGCCTCTGGGAAGGCCAAAAATGGGGTTTTTTCCCTAAGGATCGCACATATCGCGCCTTTCTACGCAATAAACTTTTTTTTTGAATAGCCCCGAGGGATTTGCATTATTATTGGGCCAGTGCGCAGCCTTGCGCAGCCTTGCGTAGTTCACAACACCTTTTTTAGCCTCTGGGAAGGCCAAAAATGGGGTTTTTTCCCTAAGGATCGCACATATCGCGCCTTTCTACACAATAAACTTTTTTTTTGAATAGCCCCGAGGGATTTGCATTATTATTGGGCCAGTGCGCAGCCTTGCGCAGCCTTGCGTAGTTCACAACACCTTTTTTAGCCTCTGGGAAGGCCAAAAATGGGGTTTTTTCCCTAAGGATCGCACATATCGCGCCTTTCTACACAATAAACTTTTTTTTTGAATAGCCCCGAGGGATTTGCATTATTATTGGGCCAGTGCGCAGCCTTGCGCAGCCTTGCGTAGTTCACAACACCTTTTTTAGCCTCTGGGAAGGCCAAAAATGGGGTTTTTTTTTCTAAGGATCGCACATATCGCGCCTTTCTACACAATAAACTTCTTTTTTGAATAGCCCCGAGGGATTTGCATTATTATTGGGCCAGTGCGCAGTCTTGCGCAGCCTTGCGTAGTTCACAACACCTTTTTTAGCCTCTGGGAAGGCCAAAAATGGGGTTTTTTCCCTAAGGATCGCACATATCGCGCCTTCTTTGTGCTTTTGCACAAAAGGAATTTTTTTCGGATGGTCCCAGAGGGATTGAATGCATTTGGGACCTTTGTGCATGCAGCTGAGAGCGCCAATTAGCTTTTTTCTGCTTTTGGGGGCGAATTCAAGCCCTGAAAAAGTGCAGCACTTTTTAGTATCGCCAAATTCGATAAAAATAGTGCCAAATGGAATGTTTTTTGGTGCCGCAACGGGATCTGGGGTGCTTTTGTGCTGGGGCCGTTGCACCAAAACCAGCACTTTTTTTAGGGACCCACCCCACCCCTCTCAAAACTGAAATTCCCACCTTATCGACAAAATCGCAGACTTTCTACACAATAAACTTTTTTTTCTGATAGCCCCGAGGGATTTGCATTATTATTGGGCCAGTGCGCAGACTTGCGCAGCCTTGCCTAGTTCCCAACACCTTTTTTAGCCTCTGGGAAGGCCAAAAATGGGGTTTTTTCCCTAAGGATCGCACATATCGCGCCTTTCTACACAATAAACTTTTTTTTTGAATAGCCCCGAGGGATTTGCATTATTATTGGGCCAGTGCGCAGCCTTGCGCAGCCTTGCGTAGTTCACAACACCTTTTTTAGCCTCTGGGAAGGCCAAAAATGGGGTTTTTTCCCTAAGGATCGCACATATCGCGCCTTTCTACGCAATAAACTTTTTTTTTGAATAGCCCCGAGGGATTTGCATTATTATTGGGCCAGTGCGCAGCCTTGCGCAGCCTTGCGTAGTTCACAACACCTTTTTTAGCCTCTGGGAAGGCCAAAAATGGGGTTTTTTCCCTAAGGATCGCACATATCGCGCCTTTCTACACAATAAACTTTTTTTTTGAATATCCCCGAGGGATTTGCATTATTATTGGGCCAGTGCGCAGCCTTGCGCAGCCTTGCGTAGTTCACAACACCTTTTTTAGCCTCTGGGAAGGCCAAAAATGGGGTTTTTTTTTCTAAGGATCGCACATATCGCGCCTTTCTACACAATAAACTTCTTTTTTGAATAGCCCCGAGGGATTTGCATTATTATTGGGCCAGTGCGCAGTCTTGCGCAGCCTTGCGTAGTTCACAACACCTTTTTTAGCCTCTGGGAAGGCCAAAAATGGGGTTTTTTCCCTAAGGATCGCACATATCGCGCCTTCTTTGTGCTTTTGCACAAAAGGAATTTTTTTCGGATGGTCCCAGAGGGATTGAATGCATTTGGGACCTTTGTGCATGCAGCTGAGAGCGCCAATTAGCTTTTTTCTGCTTTTGGGGGCGAATTCAAGCCCTGAAAAAGTGCAGCACTTTTTAGTATCGCCAAATTCGATAAAAATAGTGCCAAATGGAATGTTTTTTGGTGCCGCAACGGGATCTGGGGTGCTTTTGTGCTGGGGCCGTTGCACCAAAACCAGCACTTTTTTTAGGGACCCACCCCACCCCTCTCAAAACTGAAATTCCCACCTTATCGACAAAATCGCAGACTTTCTACACAATAAACTTTTTTTTCTGATAGCCCCGAGGGATTTGCATTATTATTGGGCCAGTGCGCAGCCTTGCGCAGCCTTGCGTAGTTCACAACACCTTTTTTAGCCTCTGGGAAGGCCAAAAATGGGGTTTTTTTTTCTAAGGATCGCACATATCGCGCCTTTCTACACAATAAACTTCTTTTTTGAATAGCCCCGAGGGATTTGCATTATTATTGGGCCAGTGCGCAGTCTTGCGCAGCCTTGCGTAGTTCACAACACCTTTTTTAGCCTCTGGGAAGGCCAAAAATGGGGTTTTTTCCCTAAGGATCGCACATATCGCGCCTTCTTTGTGCTTTTGCACAAAAGGAATTTTTTTCGGATGGTCCCAGAGGGATTGAATGCATTTGGGACCTTTGTGCATGCAGCTGAGAGCGCCAATTAGCTTTTTTCTGCTTTTGGGGGCGAATTCAAGCCCTGAAAAAGTGCAGCACTTTTTAGTATCGCCAAATTCGATAAAAATAGTGCCAAATGGAATGTTTTTTGGTGCCGCAACGGGATCTGGGGTGCTTTTGTGCTGGGGCCGTTGCACCAAAACCAGCACTTTTTTTAGGGACCCACCCCACCCCTCTCAAAACTGAAATTCCCACCTTATCGACAAAATCGCAGACTTTCTACACAATAAACTTTTTTTTCTGATAGCCCCGAGGGATTTGCATTATTATTGGGCCAGTGCGCAGCCTTGCGCAGCCTTGCGTAGTTCACAACACCTTTTTTAGCCTCTGGGAAGGCCAAAAATGGGGTTTTTTCCCTAAGGATCGCACATATCGCGCCTTTCTACACAATAAACTTTTTTTTTGAATAGCCCCGAGGGATTTGCATTATTATTGGGCCAGTGCGCAGCCTTGCGCAGCCTTGCGTAGTTCACAACACCTTTTTTAGCCTCTGGGAAGGCCAAAAATGGGGTTTTTTTTTCTAAGGATCGCACATATCGCGCCTTTCTACACAATAAACTTCTTTTTTGAATAGCCCCGAGGGATTTGCATTATTATTGGGCCAGTGCGCAGTCTTGCGCAGCCTTGCGTAGTTCACAACACCTTTTTTAGCCTCTGGGAAGGCCAAAAATGGGGTTTTTTCCCTAAGGATCGCACATATCGCGCCTTCTTTGTGCTTTTGCACAAAAGGAATTTTTTTCGGATGGTCCCAGAGGGATTGAATGCATTTGGGACCTTTGTGCATGCAGCTGAGAGCGCCAATTAGCTTTTTTCTGCTTTTGGGGGCGAATTCAAGCCCTGAAAAAGTGCAGCACTTTTTAGTATCGCCAAATTCGATAAAAATAGTGCCAAATGGAATGTTTTTTGGTGCCGCAACGGGATCTGGGGTGCTTTTGTGCTGGGGCCGTTGCACCAAAACCAGCACTTTTTTTAGGGACCCACCCCACCCCTCTCAAAACTGAAATTCCCACCTTATCGACAAAATCGCAGACTTTCTACACAATAAACTTTTTTTTCTGATAGCCCCGAGGGATTTGCATTATTATTGGGCCAGTGCGCAGCCTTGCGCAGCCTTGCGTAGTTCACAACACCTTTTTTAGCCTCTGGGAAGGCCAAAAATGGGGTTTTTTCCCTAAGGATCGCACATATCGCGCCTTTCTACACAATAAACTTTTTTTTTGAATAGCCCCGAGGGATTTGCATTATTATTGGGCCAGTGCGCAGCCTTGCGCAGCCTTGCGTAGTTCACAACACCTTTTTTAGCCTCTGGGAAGGCCAAAAATGGGGTTTTTTTTTCTAAGGATCGCACATATCGCGCCTTTCTACACAATAAACTTCTTTTTTGAATAGCCCCGAGGGATTTGCATTATTATTGGGCCAGTGCGCAGTCTTGCGCAGCCTTGCGTAGTTCACAACACCTTTTTTAGCCTCTGGGAAGGCCAAAAATGGGGTTTTTTCCCTAAGGATCGCACATATCGCGCCTTCTTTGTGCTTTTGCACAAAAGGAATTTTTTTCGGATGGTCCCAGAGGGATTGAATGCATTTGGGACCTTTGTGCATGCAGCTGAGAGCGCCAATTAGCTTTTTTCTGCTTTTGGGGGCGAATTCAAGCCCTGAAAAAGTGCAGCACTTTTTAGTATCGCCAAATTCGATAAAAATAGTGCCAAATGGAATGTTTTTTGGTGCCGCAACGGGATCTGGGGTGCTTTTGTGCTGGGGCCGTTGCACCAAAACCAGCACTTTTTTTAGGGACCCACCCCACCCCTCTCAAAACTGAAATTCCCACCTTATCGACAAAATCGCAGACTTTCTACACAATAAACTTTTTTTTCTGATAGCCCCGAGGGATTTGCATTATTATTGGGCCAGTGCGCAGACTTGCGCAGCCTTGCCTAGTTCCCAACACCTTTTTTAGCCTCTGGGAAGGCCAAAAATGGGGTTTTTTCCCTAAGGATCGCACATATCGCGCCTTTCTACACAATAAACTTTTTTTTTGAATAGCCCCGAGGGATTTGCATTATTATTGGGCCAGTGCGCAGCCTTGCGCAGCCTTGCGTAGTTCACAACACCTTTTTTAGCCTCTGGGAAGGCCAAAAATGGGGTTTTTTCCCTAAGGATCGCACATATCGCGCCTTTCTACGCAATAAACTTTTTTTTTGAATAGCCCCGAGGGATTTGCATTATTATTGGGCCAGTGCGCAGCCTTGCGCAGCCTTGCGTAGTTCACAACACCTTTTTTAGCCTCTGGGAAGGCCAAAAATGGGGTTTTTTCCCTAAGGATCGCACATATCGCGCCTTTCTACACAATAAACTTTTTTTTTGAATAGCCCCGAGGGATTTGCATTATTATTGGGCCAGTGCGCAGCCTTGCGCAGCCTTGCGTAGTTCACAACACCTTTTTTAGCCTCTGGGAAGGCCAAAAATGGGGTTTTTTCCCTAAGGATCGCACATATCGCGCCTTTCTACACAATAAACTTTTTTTTTGAATAGCCCCGAGGGATTTGCATTATTATTGGGCCAGTGCGCAGCCTTGCGCAGCCTTGCGTAGTTCACAACACCTTTTTTAGCCTCTGGGAAGGCCAAAAATGGGGTTTTTTTTTCTAAGGATCGCACATATCGCGCCTTTCTACACAATAAACTTCTTTTTTGAATAGCCCCGAGGGATTTGCATTATTATTGGGCCAGTGCGCAGTCTTGCGCAGCCTTGCGTAGTTCACAACACCTTTTTTAGCCTCTGGGAAGGCCAAAAATGGGGTTTTTTCCCTAAGGATCGCACATATCGCGCCTTCTTTGTGCTTTTGCACAAAAGGAATTTTTTTCGGATGGTCCCAGAGGGATTGAATGCATTTGGGACCTTTGTGCATGCAGCTGAGAGCGCCAATTAGCTTTTTTCTGCTTTTGGGGGCGAATTCAAGCCCTGAAAAAGTGCAGCACTTTTTAGTATCGCCAAATTCGATAAAAATAGTGCCAAATGGAATGTTTTTTGGTGCCGCAACGGGATCTGGGGTGCTTTTGTGCTGGGGCCGTTGCACCAAAACCAGCACTTTTTTTAGGGACCCACCCCACCCCTCTCAAAACTGAAATTCCCACCTTATCGACAAAATCGCAGACTTTCTACACAATAAACTTTTTTTTCTGATAGCCCCGAGGGATTTGCATTATTATTGGGCCAGTGCGCAGACTTGCGCAGCCTTGCCTAGTTCCCAACACCTTTTTTAGCCTCTGGGAAGGCCAAAAATGGGGTTTTTTCCCTAAGGATCGCACATATCGCGCCTTTCTACACAATAAACTTTTTTTTTGAATAGCCCCGAGGGATTTGCATTATTATTGGGCCAGTGCGCAGCCTTGCGCAGCCTTGCGTAGTTCACAACACCTTTTTTAGCCTCTGGGAAGGCCAAAAATGGGGTTTTTTCCCTAAGGATCGCACATATCGCGCCTTTCTACGCAATAAACTTTTTTTTTGAATAGCCCCGAGGGATTTGCATTATTATTGGGCCAGTGCGCAGCCTTGCGCAGCCTTGCGTAGTTCACAACACCTTTTTTAGCCTCTGGGAAGGCCAAAAATGGGGTTTTTTCCCTAAGGATCGCACATATCGCGCCTTTCTACACAATAAACTTTTTTTTTGAATAGCCCCGAGGGATTTGCATTATTATTGGGCCAGTGCGCAGCCTTGCGCAGCCTTGCGTAGTTCACAACACCTTTTTTAGCCTCTGGGAAGGCCAAAAATGGGGTTTTTTCCCTAAGGATCGCACATATCGCGCCTTTCTACACAATAAACTTTTTTTTTGAATAGCCCCGAGGGATTTGCATTATTATTGGGCCAGTGCGCAGCCTTGCGCAGCCTTGCGTAGTTCACAACACCTTTTTTAGCCTCTGGGAAGGCCAAAAATGGGGTTTTTTTTTCTAAGGATCGCACATATCGCGCCTTTCTACACAATAAACTTCTTTTTTGAATAGCCCCGAGGGATTTGCATTATTATTGGGCCAGTGCGCAGTCTTGCGCAGCCTTGCGTAGTTCACAACACCTTTTTTAGCCTCTGGGAAGGCCAAAAATGGGGTTTTTTCCCTAAGGATCGCACATATCGCGCCTTCTTTGTGCTTTTGCACAAAAGGAATTTTTTTCGGATGGTCCCAGAGGGATTGAATGCATTTGGGACCTTTGTGCATGCAGCTGAGAGCGCCAATTAGCTTTTTTCTGCTTTTGGGGGCGAATTCAAGCCCTGAAAAAGTGCAGCACTTTTTAGTATCGCCAAATTCGATAAAAATAGTGCCAAATGGAATGTTTTTTGGTGCCGCAACGGGATCTGGGGTGCTTTTGTGCTGGGGCCGTTGCACCAAAACCAGCACTTTTTTTAGGGACCCACCCCACCCCTCTCAAAACTGAAATTCCCACCTTATCGACAAAATCGCAGACTTTCTACACAATAAACTTTTTTTTCTGATAGCCCCGAGGGATTTGCATTATTATTGGGCCAGTGCGCAGCCTTGCGCAGCCTTGCGTAGTTCACAACACCTTTTTTAGCCTCTGGGAAGGCCAAAAATGGGGTTTTTTCCCTAAGGATCGCACATATCGCGCCTTTCTACACAATAAACTTTTTTTTTGAATAGCCCCGAGGGATTTGCATTATTATTGGGCCAGTGCGCAGCCTTGCGCAGCCTTGCGTAGTTCACAACACCTTTTTTAGCCTCTGGGAAGGCCAAAAATGGGGTTTTTTTTTCTAAGGATCGCACATATCGCGCCTTTCTACACAATAAACTTCTTTTTTGAATAGCCCCGAGGGATTTGCATTATTATTGGGCCAGTGCGCAGTCTTGCGCAGCCTTGCGTAGTTCACAACACCTTTTTTAGCCTCTGGGAAGGCCAAAAATGGGGTTTTTTCCCTAAGGATCGCACATATCGCGCCTTCTTTGTGCTTTTGCACAAAAGGAATTTTTTTCGGATGGTCCCAGAGGGATTGAATGCATTTGGGACCTTTGTGCATGCAGCTGAGAGCGCCAATTAGCTTTTTTCTGCTTTTGGGGGCGAATTCAAGCCCTGAAAAAGTGCAGCACTTTTTAGTATCGCCAAATTCGATAAAAATAGTGCCAAATGGAATGTTTTTTGGTGCCGCAACGGGATCTGGGGTGCTTTTGTGCTGGGGCCGTTGCACCAAAACCAGCACTTTTTTTAGGGACCCACCCCACCCCTCTCAAAACTGAAATTCCCACCTTATCGACAAAATCGCAGACTTTCTACACAATAAACTTTTTTTTCTGATAGCCCCGAGGGATTTGCATTATTATTGGGCCAGTGCGCAGCCTTGCGCAGCCTTGCGTAGTTCACAACACCTTTTTTAGCCTCTGGGAAGGCCAAAAATGGGGTTTTTTCCCTAAGGATCGCACATATCGCGCCTTTCTACACAATAAACTTTTTTTTTGAATAGCCCCGAGGGATTTGCATTATTATTGGGCCAGTGCGCAGCCTTGCGCAGCCTTGCGTAGTTCACAACACCTTTTTTAGCCTCTGGGAAGGCCAAAAATGGGGTTTTTTTTTCTAAGGATCGCACATATCGCGCCTTTCTACACAATAAACTTCTTTTTTGAATAGCCCCGAGGGATTTGCATTATTATTGGGCCAGTGCGCAGTCTTGCGCAGCCTTGCGTAGTTCACAACACCTTTTTTAGCCTCTGGGAAGGCCAAAAATGGGGTTTTTTCCCTAAGGATCGCACATATCGCGCCTTCTTTGTGCTTTTGCACAAAAGGAATTTTTTTCGGATGGTCCCAGAGGGATTGAATGCATTTGGGACCTTTGTGCATGCAGCTGAGAGCGCCAATTAGCTTTTTTCTGCTTTTGGGGGCGAATTCAAGCCCTGAAAAAGTGCAGCACTTTTTAGTATCGCCAAATTCGATAAAAATAGTGCCAAATGGAATGTTTTTTGGTGCCGCAACGGGATCTGGGGTGCTTTTGTGCTGGGGCCGTTGCACCAAAACCAGCACTTTTTTTAGGGACCCACCCCACCCCTCTCAAAACTGAAATTCCCACCTTATCGACAAAATCGCAGACTTTCTACACAATAAACTTTTTTTTCTGATAGCCCCGAGGGATTTGCATTATTATTGGGCCAGTGCGCAGCCTTGCGCAGCCTTGCGTAGTTCACAACACCTTTTTTAGCCTCTGGGAAGGCCAAAAATGGGGTTTTTTCCCTAAGGATCGCACATATCGCGCCTTTCTACACAATAAACTTTTTTTTTGAATAGCCCCGAGGGATTTGCATTATTATTGGGCCAGTGCGCAGCCTTGCGCAGCCTTGCGTAGTTCACAACACCTTTTTTAGCCTCTGGGAAGGCCAAAAATGGGGTTTTTTTTTCTAAGGATCGCACATATCGCGCCTTTCTACACAATAAACTTCTTTTTTGAATAGCCCCGAGGGATTTGCATTATTATTGGGCCAGTGCGCAGTCTTGCGCAGCCTTGCGTAGTTCACAACACCTTTTTTAGCCTCTGGGAAGGCCAAAAATGGGGTTTTTTCCCTAAGGATCGCACATATCGCGCCTTCTTTGTGCTTTTGCACAAAAGGAATTTTTTTCGGATGGTCCCAGAGGGATTGAATGCATTTGGGACCTTTGTGCATGCAGCTGAGAGCGCCAATTAGCTTTTTTCTGCTTTTGGGGGCGAATTCAAGCCCTGAAAAAGTGCAGCACTTTTTAGTATCGCCAAATTCGATAAAAATAGTGCCAAATGGAATGTTTTTTGGTGCCGCAACGGGATCTGGGGTGCTTTTGTGCTGGGGCCGTTGCACCAAAACCAGCACTTTTTTTAGGGACCCACCCCACCCCTCTCAAAACTGAAATTCCCACCTTATCGACAAAATCGCAGACTTTCTACACAATAAACTTTTTTTTCTGATAGCCCCGAGGGATTTGCATTATTATTGGGCCAGTGCGCAGCCTTGCGCAGCCTTGCGTAGTTCACAACACCTTTTTTAGCCTCTGGGAAGGCCAAAAATGGGGGTTTTTTCCCTAAGGATCGCACATATCGCGCCTTTCTACACAATAAACTTTTTTTTTGAATAGCCCCGAGGGATTTGCATTATTATTGGGCCAGTGCGCAGCCTTGCGCAGCCTTGCGTAGTTCACAACACCTTTTTTAGCCTCTGGGAAGGCCAAAAATGGGGTTTTTTTTTCTAAGGATCGCACATATCGCGCCTTTCTACACAATAAACTTCTTTTTTGAATAGCCCCGAGGGATTTGCATTATTATTGGGCCAGTGCGCAGTCTTGCGCAGCCTTGCGTAGTTCACAACACCTTTTTTAGCCTCTGGGAAGGCCAAAAATGGGGTTTTTTCCCTAAGGATCGCACATATCGCGCCTTCTTTGTGCTTTTGCACAAAAGGAATTTTTTTCGGATGGTCCCAGAGGGATTGAATGCATTTGGGACCTTTGTGCATGCAGCTGAGAGCGCCAATTAGCTTTTTTCTGCTTTTGGGGGCGAATTCAAGCCCTGAAAAAGTGCAGCACTTTTTAGTATCGCCAAATTCGATAAAAATAGTGCCAAATGGAATGTTTTTTGGTGCCGCAACGGGATCTGGGGTGCTTTTGTGCTGGGGCCGTTGCACCAAAACCAGCACTTTTTTTAGGGACCCACCCCACCCCTCTCAAAACTGAAATTCCCACCTTATCGACAAAATCGCAGACTTTCTACACAATAAACTTTTTTTTCTGATAGCCCCGAGGGATTTGCATTATTATTGGGCCAGTGCGCAGACTTGCGCAGCCTTGCCTAGTTCCCAACACCTTTTTTAGCCTCTGGGAAGGCCAAAAATGGGGTTTTTTCCCTAAGGATCGCACATATCGCGCCTTTCTACACAATAAACTTTTTTTTTGAATAGCCCCGAGGGATTTGCATTATTATTGGGCCAGTGCGCAGCCTTGCGCAGCCTTGCGTAGTTCAACAACACCTTTTTTAGCCTCTGGGAAGGCCAAAAATGGGTTTTTTCCCTAAGGATCGCACATATCGCGCCTTTCTACGCAATAAACTTTTTTTTTGAATAGCCCCGAGGGATTTGCATTATTATTGGGCCAGTGCGCAGCCTTGCGCAGCCTTGCGTAGTTCACAACACCTTTTTTAGCCTCTGGGAAGGCCAAAAATGGGGTTTTTTCCCTAAGGATCGCACATATCGCGCTTTCTACACAATAAACTTTTTTTTTGAATAGCCCCGAGGGATTTGCATTATTATTGGGCCAGTGCGCAGCCTTGCGCAGCCTTGCGTAGTTCACAACACCTTTTTTAGCCTCTGGGAAGGCCAAAAATGGGGTTTTTTCCCTAAGGATCGCACATATCGCGCCTTTCTACACAATAAACTTTTTTTTTGAATAGCCCCGAGGGATTTGCATTATTATTGGGCCAGTGCGCAGCCTTGCGCAGCCTTGCGTAGTTCACAACACCTTTTTTAGCCTCTGGGAAGGCCAAAAATGGGGTTTTTTTTTCTAAGGATCGCACATATCGCGCCTTTCTACACAATAAACTTCTTTTTTGAATAGCCCCGAGGGATTTGCATTATTATTGGGCCAGTGCGCAGTCTTGCGCAGCCTTGCGTAGTTCACAACACCTTTTTTAGCCTCTGGGAAGGCCAAAAATGGGGTTTTTTCCCTAAGGATCGCACATATCGCGCCTTCTTTGTGCTTTTGCACAAAAGGAATTTTTTTCGGATGGTCCCAGAGGGATTGAATGCATTTGGGACCTTTGTGCATGCAGCTGAGAGCGCCAATTAGCTTTTTTCTGCTTTTGGGGGCGAATTCAAGCCCTGAAAAAGTGCAGCACTTTTTAGTATCGCCAAATTCGATAAAAATAGTGCCAAATGGAATGTTTTTTGGTGCCGCAACGGGATCTGGGGTGCTTTTGTGCTGGGGCCGTTGCACCAAAACCAGCACTTTTTTTAGGGACCCACCCCACCCCTCTCAAAACTGAAATTCCCACCTTATCGACAAAATCGCAGACTTTCTACACAATAAACTTTTTTTTCTGATAGCCCCGAGGGATTTGCATTATTATTGGGCCAGTGCGCAGACTTGCGCAGCCTTGCCTAGTTCCCAACACCTTTTTTAGCCTCTGGGAAGGCCAAAAATGGGGTTTTTTCCCTAAGGATCGCACATATCGCGCCTTTCTACACAATAAACTTTTTTTTTGAATAGCCCCGAGGGATTTGCATTATTATTGGGCCAGTGCGCAGCCTTGCGCAGCCTTGCGTAGTTCACAACACCTTTTTTAGCCTCTGGGAAGGCCAAAAATGGGGTTTTTTCCCTAAGGATCGCACATATCGCGCCTTTCTACGCAATAAACTTTTTTTTGAATAGCCCCGAGGGATTTGCATTATTATTGGGCCAGTGCGCAGCCTTGCGCAGCCTTGCGTAGTTCACAACACCTTTTTTAGCCTCTGGGAAGGCCAAAAATGGGGTTTTTTCCCTAAGGATCGCACATATCGCGCCTTTCTACACAATAAACTTTTTTTTTGAATAGCCCGAGGGATTTGCATTATTATTGGGCCAGTGCGCAGCCTTGCGCAGCCTTGCGTAGTTCACAACACCTTTTTTAGCCTCTGGGAAGGCCAAAAATGGGGTTTTTTTTCTAAGGATCGCACATATCGCGCCTTTCTACACAATAAACTTCTTTTTTGAATAGCCCCGAGGGATTTGCATTATTATTGGGCCAGTGCGCAGTCTTGCGCAGCCTTGCGTAGTTCACAACACCTTTTTTAGCCTCTGGGAAGGCCAAAAATGGGGTTTTTTCCCTAAGGATCGCACATATCGCGCCTTCTTTGTGCTTTTGCACAAAAGGAATTTTTTTCGGATGGTCCCAGAGGGATTGAATGCATTTGGGACCTTTGTGCATGCAGCTGAGAGCGCCAATTAGCTTTTTTCTGCTTTTGGGGGCGAATTCAAGCCCTGAAAAAGTGCAGCACTTTTTAGTATCGCCAAATTCGATAAAAATAGTGCCAAATGGAATGTTTTTTGGTGCCGCAACGGGATCTGGGGTGCTTTTGTGCTGGGGCCGTTGCACCAAAACCAGCACTTTTTTTAGGGACCCACCCCACCCCTCTCAAAACTGAAATTCCCACCTTATCGACAAAATCGCAGACTTTCTACACAATAAACTTTTTTTTCTGATAGCCCCGAGGGATTTGCATTATTATTGGGCCAGTGCGCAGCCTTGCGCAGCCTTGCGTAGTTCACAACACCTTTTTTAGCCTCTGGGAAGGCCAAAAATGGGGTTTTTTTTTTCTAAGGATCGCACATATCGCGCCTTTCTACACAATAAACTTCTTTTTTGAATAGCCCGAGGGATTTGCATTATTATTGGGCCAGTGCGCAGTCTTGCGCAGCCTTGCGTAGTTCACAACACCTTTTTTAGCCTCTGGGAAGGCCAAAAATGGGGTTTTTTCCCTAAGGATCGCACATATCGCGCCTTCTTTGTGCTTTTGCACAAAAGGAATTTTTTTCGGATGGTCCCAGAGGGATTGAATGCATTTGGGACCTTTGTGCATGCAGCTGAGAGCGCCAATTAGCTTTTTTCTGCTTTGGGGGCGAATTCAAGCCCTGAAAAAGTGCAGCACTTTTTAGTATCGCCAAATTCGATAAAAATAGTGCCAAATGGAATGTTTTTTGGTGCCGCAACGGGATCTGGGGTGCTTTTGTGCTGGGGCCGTTGCACCAAAACCAGCACTTTTTTTAGGGACCCACCCCACCCCTCTCAAAACTGAAATTCCCACCTTATCGACAAAATCGCAGACTTTCTACACAATAAACTTTTTTTTCTGATAGCCCCGAGGGATTTGCATTATTATTGGGCCAGTGCGCAGCCTTGCGCAGCCTTGCGTAGTTCACAACACCTTTTTTAGCCTCTGGGAAGGCCAAAAATGGGGTTTTTTCCCTAAGGATCGCACATATCGCGCCTTTCTACACAATAAACTTTTTTTTTGAATAGCCCCGAGGGATTTGCATTATTATTGGGCCAGTGCGCAGCCTTGCGCAGCCTTGCGTAGTTCACAACACCTTTTTTAGCCTCTGGGAAGGCCAAAAATGGGGTTTTTTTTTCTAAGGATCGCACATATCGCGCCTTTCTACACAATAAACTTCTTTTTTGAATAGCCCCGAGGGATTTGCATTATTATTGGGCCAGTGCGCAGTCTTGCGCAGCCTTGCGTAGTTCACAACACCTTTTTTAGCCTCTGGGAAGGCCAAAAATGGGGTTTTTCCCTAAGGATCGCACATATCGCGCCTTCTTTGTGCTTTTGCACAAAAGGAATTTTTTTTCGGATGGTCCCAGAGGGATTGAATGCATTTGGGACCTTTGTGCATGCAGCTGAGAGCGCCAATTAGCTTTTTTCTGCTTTTGGGGGCGAATTCAAGCCCTGAAAAAGTGCAGCACTTTTTAGTATCGCCAAATTCGATAAAAATAGTGCCAAATGGAATGTTTTTTGGTGCCGCAACGGGATCTGGGGTGCTTTTGTGCTGGGGCCGTTGCACCAAAACCAGCACTTTTTTTTAGGGACCCACCCCACCCCTCTCAAAACTGAAATTCCCACCTTATCGACAAAATCGCAGACTTTCTACACAATAAACTTTTTTTTCTGATAGCCCCGAGGGATTTGCATTATTATTGGGCCAGTGCGCAGACTTGCGCAGCCTTGCCTAGTTCCCAACACCTTTTTTAGCCTCTGGGAAGGCCAAAAATGGGGTTTTTTCCCTAAGGATCGCACATATCGCGCCTTTCTACACAATAAACTTTTTTTTTGAATAGCCCCGAGGGATTTGCATTATTATTGGGCCAGTGCGCAGCCTTGCGCAGCCTTGCGTAGTTCACAACACCTTTTTTAGCCTCTGGGAAGGCCAAAAATGGGGTTTTTTCCCTAAGGATCGCACATATCGCGCCTTTCTACGCAATAAACTTTTTTTTTGAATAGCCCCGAGGGATTTGCATTATTATTGGGCCAGTGCGCAGCCTTGCGCAGCCTTGCGTAGTTCACAACACCTTTTTTAGCCTCTGGGAAGGCCAAAAATGGGGTTTTTTCCCTAAGGATCGCACATATCGCGCCTTTCTACACAATAAACTTTTTTTTTGAATAGCCCCGAGGGATTTGCATTATTATTGGGCCAGTGCGCAGCCTTGCGCAGCCTTGCGTAGTTCACAACACCTTTTTTAGCCTCTGGGAAGGCCAAAAATGGGGTTTTTTCCCTAAGGATCGCACATATCGCGCCTTTCTACACAATAAACTTTTTTTTTGAATAGCCCCGAGGGATTTGCATTATTATTGGGCCAGTGCGCAGCCTTGCGCAGCCTTGCGTAGTTCACAACACCTTTTTTAGCCTCTGGGAAGGCCAAAAATGGGGTTTTTTTTTCTAAGGATCGCACATATCGCGCCTTTCTACACAATAAACTTCTTTTTTTGAATAGCCCCGAGGGATTTGCATTATTATTGGGCCAGTGCGCAGTCTTGCGCAGCCTTGCGTAGTTCACAACACCTTTTTTAGCCTCTGGGAAGGCCAAAAATGGGGTTTTTTCCCTAAGGATCGCACATATCGCGCCTTCTTTGTGCTTTTGCACAAAAGGAATTTTTTTCGGATGGTCCCAGAGGGATTGAATGCATTTGGGACCTTTGTGCATGCAGCTGAGAGCGCCAATTAGCTTTTTTCTGCTTTTGGGGGCGAATTCAAGCCCTGAAAAAGTGCAGCACTTTTTAGTATCGCCAAATTCGATAAAAATAGTGCCAAATGGAATGTTTTTTGGTGCCGCAACGGGATCTGGGGTGCTTTTGTGCTGGGGCCGTTGCACCAAAACCAGCACTTTTTTTAGGGACCCACCCCACCCCTCTCAAAACTGAAATTCCCACCTTATCGACAAAATCGCAGACTTTCTACACAATAAACTTTTTTTTCGATAGCCCCGAGGGATTTGCATTATTATTGGGCCAGTGCGCAGACTTGCGCAGCCTTGCCTAGTTCCCAACACCTTTTTTAGCCTCTGGGAAGGCCAAAAATGGGGTTTTTTCCCTAAGGATCGCACATATCGCGCCTTTCTACACAATAAACTTTTTTTTTGAATAGCCCCGAGGGATTTGCATTATTATTGGGCCAGTGCGCAGCCTTGCGCAGCCTTGCGTAGTTCACAACACCTTTTTTAGCCTCTGGGAAGGCCAAAAATGGGGTTTTTTCCCTAAGGATCGCACATATCGCGCCTTTCTACGCAATAAACTTTTTTTTTGAATAGCCCCGAGGGATTTGCATTATTATTGGGCCAGTGCGCAGCCTTGCGCAGCCTTGCGTAGTTCACAACACCTTTTTTAGCCTCTGGGAAGGCCAAAAATGGGGTTTTTTCCCTAAGGATCGCACATATCGCGCCTTTCTACACAATAAACTTTTTTTTTGAATAGCCCCGAGGGATTTGCATTATTATTGGGCCAGTGCGCAGCCTTGCGCAGCCTTGCGTAGTTCACAACACCTTTTTTAGCCTCTGGGAAGGCCAAAAATGGGGTTTTTTCCCTAAGGATCGCACATATCGCGCCTTTCTACACAATAAACTTTTTTTTTGAATAGCCCCGAGGGATTTGCATTATTATTGGGCCAGTGCGCAGCCTTGCGCAGCCTTGCGTAGTTCACAACACCTTTTTTAGCCTCTGGGAAGGCCAAAAATGGGGTTTTTTTTCTAAGGATCGCACATATCGCGCCTTTCTACACAATAAACTTCTTTTTTTGAATAGCCCCGAGGGATTTGCATTATTATTGGGCCAGTGCGCAGTCTTGCGCAGCCTTGCGTAGTTCACAACACCTTTTTTAGCCTCTGGGAAGGCCAAAAATGGGGTTTTTTCCCTAAGGATCGCACATATCGCGCCTTCTTTGTGCTTTTGCACAAAAGGAATTTTTTTCGGATGGTCCCAGAGGGATTGAATGCATTTGGGACCTTTGTGCATGCAGCTGAGAGCGCCAATTAGCTTTTTTCTGCTTTTGGGGGCGAATTCAAGCCCTGAAAAAGTGCAGCACTTTTTAGTATCGCCAAATTCGATAAAAATAGTGCCAAATGGAATGTTTTTTGGTGCCGCAACGGGATCTGGGGTGCTTTTGTGCTGGGGCCGTTGCACCAAAACCAGCACTTTTTTTAGGGACCCACCCCACCCCTCTCAAAACTGAAATTCCCACCTTATCGACAAAATCGCAGACTTTCTACACAATAAACTTTTTTTTCTGATAGCCCCGAGGGATTTGCATTATTATTGGGCCAGTGCGCAGACTTGCGCAGCCTTGCCTAGTTCCCAACACCTTTTTTAGCCTCTGGGAAGGCCAAAAATGGGGTTTTTTCCCTAAGGATCGCACATATCGCGCCTTTCTACACAATAAACTTTTTTTTTGAATAGCCCCGAGGGATTTGCATTATTATTGGGCCAGTGCGCAGCCTTGCGCAGCCTTGCGTAGTTCACAACACCTTTTTTAGCCTCTGGGAAGGCCAAAAATGGGGTTTTTTCCC
>CAXIQD010000119.1:0-17903 GCA_964030785.1 Siderastrea siderea | reverse complement strand
CACATGACATGACATCGCATCACATCGCATCACATTCTGTCACATCACACAACATCGCATCACATCACACACATCGTATCACTTCACATCGCATCACAGCACACCACTTCAAATCACAGTGCATCACGTCACATCGTATCACATAACATTATATCAAAACATATCGCATCACACAGCTTCGCGTCTTATCGCGTCACATAACATCACATCGCATCGCATCTATATCCTGTATTCCATGCCACTACATGAGAGTATTACCTTTCTTGGTCACCCTTGTGCGATACACCAACGGTCTTGACAAAGCGTAACAGCGATCAAAGCTGATAACAGTCAGAAAGGCGAAAGACCACCCAGATGTTAGCATCATGGTAACAAAAAAGGCTTTGTAGAGCTTATCTTGATAACTGCATGTAGAGGCAACTTGGTAGAGGACCAATCGTAGAGCGACAAAGATTGGTTGAGCAGTGATACCCGCCAGGCAGTCAGTGGCGGCCAGGCTACACAGAAAAATGTTACACGGTCTCTGTAGCGAAGGTGTTTTGATGATCGTAACGATAATGAGAAGGTTACTGAAGAATGCAAAAATGCCGGATAGAATGTTGACTGCTACCACGAGGGCTTCATTGATGCGAGCATCTGAGTCGTCCTGTATTAGAACTCCAACCCAGCCAGGAACGTCACAGCTAATGGTTCCGTTCGCGGTCATTTTGTTCTGTGAGACAAGTTTGAAAAGTTTTAAAGGTTTTCCTTACTACATTTTTAATATTTTAGAACAATTTTTAAGAATGTCTTTGAAGATACAAATATACTTAATTAGCATGACAAATGCCCCAGGTAAATAAGAATGCCCTCGAACGAAAGAGGACCTCTACGTCCGAACAAAGACCCGAAAATTCTGTTCATTAAATGAGCTGTATTTCTTGAAATACGAAATTTTTACCAAAACTTAACTGTTCTTAATCAATAACAAATGGACAACTATAAGGCTAGAAAGATTTCTTTTCCTACTCCTCGCTCCATTAAATTCGTTAATTTCGGGCTATTTCGTCAGTATTTGTACTTCAACCTTAGCTATAAAACTGCCCATTCACTCTTCATTGGACGACTCGCACGCCAAAAAACAAACAAACAAATAAACTGAACATCAAACTGAACACATATTTTATCATGTACCATCTTGCTTGGCTTTTGCAATGTTTTTGTATCCTGTCATTTAACTGTCAAGGCTTGTCAAATCTCCTCGGATTATTGACTTTTTGCTTGAAGCAACTTGAAAATTTGCTCATTTACAGCTTCAAAATATATTAAACTTACTCTGAAGTAAATGGGCATCGTTTGGGTGTTCGGATGGTAACAAATAACACGAACCGCCACTAAAACTCTAGTCAAAAATTTATACCGGCATTTCACTGGCACTTTACTGGGAAGAATTACACGAGAGAAAGGTTTTGGGAGCCTCTAAGTACCTGTAAATTATTGAAGGAGTATCGCGTAAAATTGGCGGCCGCGAAGTATTCATAAGTGCAGGGGCTTTGAGGGACACACAGAACTGTTTTCGGACGTTTATCGGATAAAATCGCTTTAAACCGAAAACTGCTTCCCTTAAAACAAATTTTTACCATTGAAAACTTCTAGGACAGGAAAATCGACAATTACCCAAGGAGATGGACCCGACAGTCAAAATTGAACACAATTATTCGCCGACATCTCACTGAAATGATGCTTGCGCAAATTAGATGCTGTTGACTTTTTACTGTGCTTTGACCTACTGTTATGAATAAACAAAGACAAAATAATGAACAGAGAAATCATTTTTGAAAAAGTTTATTCGAAAAGCCGTAAAGGTTGGTTCCCATATGACTGCTGCAATCGCTGGAAAAAAAACTTTCAGCACTTGTTGGGATCACGTGGAAACCACTTTTTAGCGATCGAAGCTATCACAGCAATCATATGGAAACCAGCTTATATGGAAACTGCTCAGCGATCAAAGTGGCAACGACTGCTCAACGTTTTTGGTAGCGATCGTAGAGATCATATGGAAACCAGTCTTAAGTTTATACTTAAATCAAATTCACGTTACACTTCCTGCATCGTAGGCCCGTGTACACCAGGGAAGCCGGCTGAGCATGGCAAAATATTCAAGACTAGGTCTCTCTCAAATCTGAGCGCGTTTTCTAATATTTTTTTTAAAAGTCGACGTCAACATAAAAAAGTAAATGGCACATTTCCAATGACCTTAATTAAATTCCCATTTCAAATCGTAATTTCTTTGACTGTAATGCACAAAATAATGTACCTTCAACCCTCTTAAAACGTCAGGACAAGCTGACTCCGCCGTGAAGAAAACAAAGATGAAGTCCCCGCAGGCAAAGTTTCGTAACTTGAACTTTTCGCCTTCCACCAAAAAAGACAATGAAGTATTATTTTCAACTTTTTCTTTGCATTTATAGATAATAGATATTTCTTCTCAAGTTTAAAACTTCAGTACTGTCGAACAATCGTTTTGCTAAATAGGCTTCAAAAGCGACGAGCAAGCGACGATGGTCATGCGATTTCCCACTACGAAAAACGCAGGTTGCCCAAACTGGCACCGCGCGATTTCCCGCCAAGAAAAGATGGAATTCTCCTCCCCCATGTCGGGTTTTCTTGGGACCCCTTTCCCCCTCCCCCAGAGTCTGTGTGGGTGGCGTACGCTGACGTCATAACCAAAATTTCTCAGATCCATAGGTTACCAAATTTGCTTACCCATACGGCTCTCCCTTCGATTTTTCGATGAATTTCCAATTGAATGGTGCGAGAAGAAACCTCAACCCATCAGCTTGCCCGGTACGGAGTTTGGAAGCAGTGCGATGCAAATTTCTTGGTGAAAATCCACTCATGTCCAATATACACAACCTAATACGGACTGATAAATCAGCCTTACGATCTGTACGCTCTGTACAGACCGTAAGAGGGGTAATCGGTCCGTATACGGTCCGTTAATTGTGTGCGTCTCGTTAGTGATTCAGATGATTAAGAGTGAAACGGTTTGTCGATCTGTACGATCTGTATTAAGGAGGCTCGCAACAGTTTTTTGGACTTTGGAGTGTATCTTTTGAAATCAAATTTTCGCATAGAAGATAAACTTCGATTTCCTTGATACTACACCACCATTTCAACATATGACCAACGTTTAATTTTTCATTGGTCTCTTAGCAACAACTGTCACCATAGCAACTGTAATGGACAACCCCTCATTTTAAATAATGTCAAATATCTCGAAAACTAGTCAGACACTTTATGACGAAACTAGAACTATTTGAACTACTCAACCTACACAACTTGTATGCGAAATTAGAGCAAATCTGTAAGAGCGTTTTCAAGTAAATCGTGATTCATTTTTTGCGGGCTGATTTTGGTCATTCCTGCAATTTTCTCCAATATTTCAAGAAAGATAAAACTTAACACTTTCTCTTTTCAGTCGAAAGATCTTTCATGACAGCAGAACATTCTTAATGTACATTGAGCTTCCTAGGTGGCTGCTATTTTAAGATATTTATATTTAAAAGTGCTAAAATGTAGCACAAATCAGTCAAAAAGTTCGTAATTTGCATAGATAGAAATATTTCTAAACTGCCCTTACAGATTTTTCTCTTAAATTGATTGCCGTTAGAATAATAATTCTGTTTGATGTTCCAGTGAGTTTTTGGCTGAATAAACGTTTCTGTTATTAGATAAGAAGGCTGAATCTCGGTCAAGTTTCAGTCGTTATTAACTTTCAACGAGCAACAGTTTTGTTTTCTTTTTCCTGGTATATTTCACGGTTATTCACATGCAACGAATAATTATACACGCTGCGCTTGAGTCCTGTCGCGCATTTATAATTCCTTGTCATAATAATAAAAAATCTTGGTCTTCTGAGCTTCTTCCTGGAGGCTCTTTGCCATTATTCTTTAAATACTAACTGACGTGTTAGCATTTATAATTACGGATTGCATACATGTTAACGCCCACGATGGCATTAAGTGGGGCAGAAAAATAACGAGAAACAAGCCAGAAGACGAATATTTTTTTTTGAGTGTCCTTAATGAGATGCAGTTCACGGACTGTTAACGGACCGAACACCCCTTTTACGGTCTGTACGGACCGTACGGATCGATCAACCATTTCACCCCACACTCAGAGTACACGTACTGAAAAATATTCTAAATGCCCTTAATGAGATGCAGTTCACGGGCCGTTAACGGACTGAATCTCACCCCTTTTACGGTCTGTACGTACCGTACGGATCGATTAACCGTTTCACCCCACACTCAGGGCGCGTTCCTGTTAGCGAATCTGGTTTTGGATTCATGCAATCCAATTCTGGTTTCAGCGTTCCATTAACGAAAATCTGAAATAATATTCGAATCCAAAAAATCCACGCCACTGAGTGGAGTTTTTTGGATTCAATCTCAAGCCAGATTTGGATTCTGCGTTCTTTTTTTTCCCCATTTTCGTCCTGAGTGATACAAAACACACGCTTCACACAGTCTTGCGCGGTTTTAAAACATGTTCGTGAAACCGTTTTTGCTACCGATAATTAGCTTGCACCTTTAAGCTCAAAATTAAGTTCTTTTGTTTTCTCAAGTAAAAGTTAACGTGAATATAGTTAAAAACCTGAACTATCTGCTGGTCAGCTTGAGTAAAACACATTATTGGAAGCGGACAAGAGCCGTAAGCTCAGTAAGGCTTCACCTGAGAAATAAGTCTGTTTCCACACGTGTTCCTTCTTCGACATTGTGTAGAAAAATCTTGTATCGAAGACAAAGAACTACTCGACGAGGTAACTGTATTTTTGCGCGTATTTATTTGACGTCCTTTCAGCTTCAGGTAGCAAACAAACTCACAAGAAATAAACGTGACCTATTTGAATATCCCTGAATAATTACTCTACAAGTTTTCACTCATATTTTTTAATGAATCATTCCACATACATACACAAGAAAAATAAAACGTGCTAGAATGTTCCGTATTTACACTATAACAATGCGAGTTCATTAACGATCGAGAAAGAAAAGACAAGCAATTAATCTCGTATTACAACAAACTCATAAAAGAAAAGTCGTCGAAGAACTGTTCAAAAATATCGTTTATTCAACGTGTTCTATGGTCGGTCGAAAAACGAAGCCTCCAACTCTCAATGTGTAGTGCATACTCCTTTAATTTGACATCTGAGGCCGTAAAAACAGAAACATTAACGCGTTTAAAAGTGCCAACCTTCGGATGGCTGCCATTTTGTTTTCGACTGGGAACGAGGAAGCAATATCATGTGACCGATCAGAGAAAAACAGGAATCCGGATTTCGCGTTCCATTTGTTAACCTAAATATGGATCTTTTAGATTCAAATCTTATGCGTCCCATTTTTTATCATAAATCTCTACAATCTGGATTTTTCAATCCGTATCCGGATTCACTAAAAGGAACGCGCCCTCATAGTTAACCTTACTGAATCAGTATCAAAATACTGTAAGTCTCACTAATGAGGTCTATTCCACGGACCCTATTAAAGTGTATACGGTCCGACTGGTAGGTTTACATACAGACCGAAACATCACTTATCGAACCGTTACAGTGCGTGTATATTGGACAACTCTCAGCCGGTTTCGGCGCTTGGCCGGTCTGAAATCAGGCTTTCCTCCTTTGTTTTCCTCTTATTACGTACAGTCGATCACATTGCTAAACCTTGAAAAATCGCTAATCATGGCGAACAATTTCATACAACGTGGACGCCGCGCAGGCGCACACGCGCCAAATTCCGCTTTAGATTTTAAAGTCTCAACAAAGAAAAAAGTGAAATTTTGTCGTACCTTGATTTATTCTTCCCGCCCAAGTCAGAACAATGAAACATTTCCAGGGTGCAACCGCCTTAACACGAAGACGACTATATCTAGTAACAGTGGAACCGTATTATTGTTGCTTTTGAAGTTTCTTCACTCTTCCTGAATAACTTTTATACCATTCACGGTACATCGCCAACTCGCCATTCTTCGCTACTTGTCGCGGCCGGAGTGCGAGTAGAACATTCTCAACTTGTGTCCCTTTCAGAAGTGCTGGTCAATGTCCAAAAGTCTGTTTGTATAGTTTACACTCGGACCCTTAAGTTCATCGCAAATATATTGCCTTTCAAGTTGTTTTCTTGCTTCCCGCCACGACTGAAAAACGGGTAAAATACTTATGATTCCTAAGCCTGTGACATCAGGAAAAACCAACGAAATGAAAGATTTACAAAACTTTTCACCGAAGTCAACATCGGCTGCTATGTTCAGAATGTTCAATTTATATTCAGCTTACATGACAACTTTAAATTTCACTTGGAGGTCCGCTGTACAAGCTTGAATAGAAGTTTCGGGCTGAACTTCCTCTGACAGTGTGACTTCGCGTGACAAAGTGGTGTGACAATATGGCTGTTGATTGATCAATGCTTAAATAACAAGAAAACTGGGTTTTTCTTCTTTTAAACTTGCTTTTTGATTTGAATATGTGTTAGACACTATAGTCTTATCGCTTAATAGTAGATTTAACGGTTTTCCACTAATTCACTTAAACGAATAAAAAAACTGCGTGAGCTGACATATCGAGCCGCTGACTGTACGAAATTGTTCGCCATTATTCGCTGTTCAGAGGCACAATGACGACAAAACGCAAAGATTGAGGTAAGATTTTGTTTATTTTGAACTTGAATGTAAATATTCCTCGCATATGTGCCTCGCATGTAAATATTCCTCCCCTAAATTCCCTTATATTTTTGAAACTACAAACGGTCACACAGTTTGTGTGGGTCCCTGTGGTATTTTTCGGTTTAAAACGCCTGATCGCAGGTTATTTCCGGTTGTGAGATTAGGTGTGACATCTAGGTAATTGACCACTTTCAAGCAAATTACAATAGTTTCTATTGTGTGACAATGGAAGCCTTAAAATGTTTGAAGAGGAATTTTATTTGTGTGTTTACAGGAAGTTAGGAAGTTTATAATTTGCAAGCCTGATTTGTCCATCACTAAACGAAATGAACTCACAACTTCCGCCTGAGACACGCAAACAAATTCCTCTTCAAACTTCCATTGTCACACAATAGAAACTATTTGCATTTCCGCTCACGCCACGCATCTGTGCATCATATGTCAGTGTCACGTTGTAACTTCGCATTTGGCAATGTTATCTGATAAGTGCCACACGAGGATATCTATCCTTCGAGTCAGGACTTCGAGTCAGGATCTCGAGTCATGATTCAAAATCGGTCCTAAATTCATGTACCGTATCTAATGCGTACACTTTATTAAGTTGCTTTCAAAAACCCAAACAACAGCTGAACACTATGTGTAAACTATATCAGGAAGATCCTTATTTTAATAGCAAGCCCTTATGGTTTCTAAGAGGCTCACTTGCCTCTATTTCTTTAAATAAATTGTTAAATAGGATGCAGTATTGCCATATGGCAAAATTCAATAAATACAAATCAAAACACAAATTTTGACACTAGCGGGGGTGAAAGAGAAATAATGGTATTTCACTTATTCATTACCCATTTGCTTTTTTCGGATTTATTCATTATTCATTTTAGAATTTTTCAGGATATTTTCTTTTATACAATATTGTGTCCAGTTGCTATTCATATTTTGTTGGGCAACCTCAGTTGCAATGCCTGTGCATATGAAATTGGAAATGATTGCAAATAGTTAAATTTTATTTCATACGAGGAAAATGCGCATAAATAAACAAAAAAAAGTGTAATGTTGTAATGAAATCATGAAAAGGAAAGTGTTGGAAACACTTTCGCGACTTTTAAGGTTTTCTATCCTCAAAATATGTCTTAATCAGGGCCACTTTATAGAAAAACACGTAACTGAACAATGAACCTTGTAACTATGACTTAGCTTGCCTCGAGGCTTTAAATAAGTCTGCGGTTAGACCCCCCCAGAGGAAGAGGGGATGGTCATGGGTTCGATTTGCATCGCAGACTCAGATTTTTTTTCGTCCCACGCTCGTGACATGGTGGATATTACATATTTATTATGCGGTTGGACATTGAGCAAAAGTCAATATTGCAAACTGTTTCCATTGAACATGATAAACGTGTCCGTTAAGAAAATGTGAAAAAGAAGAACATGCTGCTTAGTGCACCAGAGATATAACGCCGAAAAGGCAGTGTGAGCGGTGCGATGCCTAGGGAGGAGGTCACGCCATCCTGTCCTCCTCTCCTAACAAACTTTCAGGGTTCTTGAGCATTGATTCTTAGATTTCGGTAAAAGCTGTTCTTTTACGTTTAGCTTAGAGTTCAGTAACTCTTCCTGGCCTTTAAAGTCAGTTTACCGTACCCAAATTGTGAATTAGCCAATCAGAAGCCTTGTTTACTGTCATGATTTTCTACGATATCAAGTCACTGACCTGATATCCTACGATATCATGGACTGTTTGTGAAACTCGCATTTTTTGCAGACTTTAGAGGAGAAAATTACAACAGAAATACAACGAAACGTAAAACTATTACATTTGTTAAACGAGAAAGTAATTTGTTTAACGGTAAGAGAGGGGAAAAAATACAACTTCGCGCCAAAATTGGAAGCGGCTACACTGGCAGGCGCTCACGTGAACTTTACGGACAGCGCTGAAACTTTTTTGGTTTCAAAATGGAGCCGGATTTTCCAAATTTCTTTCTTAACTTGGACTTCCAAGATTCAGAAAATAAAACTCCAAACAAATTAATTTTTTTTTTGGTACGTTTCGGCAGCATATCAAGCTCGTTTGGTCTCACCATGGGTATTTTGGCTCGACTGCGTCTCGCCAAAATACGAACCATGGCTCGACCAAACTCACCTGATATGCCGCCGAAGCGTACCAAAAAGGTACGATTAGGTATAAAAACACTGACACATGGGCCATTTCAAACCATTATGTCTTCTACTTTACACGTTTGAAAGGTGGATTATGTTTACTTGGAAGAAGTTAAAAAATAAATACTCAGAATTTTATTACTGACCATTTACAGAGGGTGTCCGTAAGCAAAGGTCGACAATAATGGTGAACACGTCCGTGTACATTGCACATTGAAGCTTATTAACCGTTATTTACTTTTGATAGATCCCATAAAAAAATCTGGCTGGTTTATGCCTTCAGATAGTTGGGAACAGCGCAAAGAAATAAAGGATACACGAGACAAGGAAGAAGCGATGAGGGAGAGGGTTCCCGCTCGCACCTAATGAACGCCTGATGCAAGCTACACAAGACGATACCAGTTATCAGCCTATAAACAGGCTCCTTAGTGGGACGAAGATAAGGAAAAATCCGAGCGGGTGGGTGTGAGGTTTGGGGAGGGGGCGACGCTAGCTGTCCACACGCTGCTCGCTCCATTCGCCGCAGTTTTTCTTTACCCCTGTTCCTCCCTAAGGAATGGCGATCAATTTATGAAAGATCACCGCACGTCAGTGGAGACGAAGTTGTCGTCGATGAAATGAAAACAATCGAATAGAACAAAAGAGGCACCAATTATGAGCAAGTCCTCTGCCGAAAGACTTTTTACATCAAGGGTACCTGATTGAATACTAATCACCTAGAGTAACCATAACTGACTACGGACAACTTTTGTGGCTAGCCTTCACACGGGAGACGCAAACACTGACGAAGAATATGCAGAGTTCAGTTCCTTTAAAGGGACTGACTTATTCCTTATTCTGAACGTTTAAGCTCTAAATATTCCTTATTCATTTTTTGTTTTGACTCGTTATTCGTTATTCATTATTCCCCTTCCATCCCCAAACACTAGTCTGAATAAAAGGGAAAGATTGTATTCTGGCTGTACACAACACCTCTGACCGAATATTCTTCTGTACTAACCTTTGAATGATAGACGTATCTCTTTGATCGACGCCTTCACCAAACAGTTTGGAACTTATTGTTATCCAACAGTGTTATTGGATGCCCTTGTGATGAAGCTGAGAGAAAAAAAAAAAACTTGCGAGTTTAACGGAACAGGTTTCGATATTGCCGGTATTGCTTACCTTCATAAAATCACTAAGCCATTTTCGCAGGTTAAACGACAGCGTAAAGCGATAATTACTCTACCAAAAAGTAAGTATCAAAGAGTTACTTGTCATACTCTGTAATTTGCTGCTTTAAGCTCTCCAATTTCCAGTCCATTTAGATCGAGTCTTCTACACCTTTCCCCTTCAATTTTTTTGTCCCTAAGGAAGCCAACGTCAAAATGTAAGCCCTCTTCCGTTTCCACATCCGTAGGATATCATTAAGCAGTAAATCAAACATCGTGACCTTGAAGACCTTCCTATGACGAAAATCTTTCAGAACTATAAGAATAGCGAACAAAAGAATGGCAGAATAGCTCTAGCCTGCGAATGCAGACGAATCGGCGGAGAGAAACGACAGCCGGAATTACGTCTGCGAACGCAGGCTAGAATAGCCCAAAATATCCTTTTTCACCTCCAAGACAAATATAAACTATTTCATTTACACTGATGATATATAAACAATAATATCATATTACTTGTGCCAAAATTGAACTGACGTTGGACGTCAATTACAAACCCCCACCTAAAGGCTTTTGTTGACCACAACGAAAAAAACCGGAACCGTAAGTAAATGCGGTCACCCAATTCATTGTATGTCGAAAACTGTTTGTAAGAGATGTTAAAGGGAAAAAACAAATTAATCATCTGAATTTATTTACAAGATCTAGACGGTTTTCCTCTTTTGTTTTAGAAAAAAACATCTTTTTGAAAGACTCGTGTTGATGTCTAACTAAGTTAGTGACTGGAGTTACGCAAGCGTACTCGACGTGAGAACGTTTAAAATATATCCTAAGGCACCAAGAGGAGATTTCAAAGTACGTACTTTTTTTTCCTAAAACAAAACGACAGAACGGTAAAAAGGTGCCTACCATTTTCAGGTTGCCGTCCATTTCCACCCTGATCATCCTTACAGCCAAAAACTCTACTAATTAATAGTTTCAGTTTACTGACATAGTCACTAACAACGAAACCGATCCATTGTCAATGCAAATGAAACTTGCCGATTTAGAAAGTGTTACTATAAATAGTTGTCATACTGATAGTACCATAAACACCGGTGCTTGTGACACAAATTTGTGTTCTATCGACAAAAATTACGCATCGTGCTTACCTGTTGTTTTATGATCTTGGTTTCAATGTTAGCTACTTCAAGTCATCATGGATTTGTTTTCGGTTTCCGCTTCATTTATTCTCCGATGTTGTCGGTAGATGTGGCGCTCAAGGAATATTAACACGTCCCTTAATATATTCTATGAAACTCTGGAAGAAATCATTTTGCAACATCAGTACATGCAGACGAAAACTGACGATGCAAATTTCCATGTCCTAACTTTAGTGTATTGCTCAACATTAGGCTGGCCGATCATCAGCAATTTTTTTTGTTCGCGATTCTTCTTAAAAGAACAAACGTATTAGTAAGACAGTTGTAAAGGACATTCTGTATTTTTTGTTTTAAATCTGTGTTAAGTATTACATAACATAATGCCCAAGATTACCGAATAACATAAGTCGGTAAAGTATGATCGATCGTCCGGGTGAGAGTAGACCTCAGAGGGACTGTTTGTGGTGGCATTGACTGACGTTTCGACAACGTGAGCGGAAGCGGAAGCGGGGTCGGGGTTGTCCACATTATGTCGGCATAATTTTGAGCATAATGGTGAGGCAAAAGAATCGAACATTATGCTGGAATAATAGTGCAAAGTGTCTTGGACTCTTTGTGCCTTGTATAAACTTTGCCAAAACCATGGGATTTACCGGCCCAGGTACCAGATTTTAAGACCAGGCCTGGTTACAGATTAGCAAAAACATGGCTCCCAGCAGTTCCAATTCTATAACATTGTCAGCTGCCTCCTCGGACTGTTTCCATTTTTCACTTGTAATCAACATAAACCTGTCTTCTGTGTTCTTTTATTTAATTTTATGTTGATTATAATGGAGCATAATAGTGACTCTATTTCAGCATAATAGTGACATTTGTTGAGCATAAAGAATTAGCATTATGGAGTGAAACAGTGAGCGTAAGGTGGACAACTCCAGTCATCATTACAGTCAATGAATTTTGAATCGTCAGTGGATGTTGTAAGTCTCTAGTTTTTGTCTTGATTGTTCGACGAACTCGTGATGTCATGGGTCGTTTGTCTGTTAATCCGTGATTTTATTCTGCTGAGAAGACTGTAAAACGTGATTTTTGTGTTTCGATCTGTCTTGTGTTAGTCAAATGTCCGTTCGCCTATTGTTAGTAAAGCTAGTCAGTTACGAAATGACTCTAATAAATGACTTTCGCTCAGGTTGTCGAAACGCCAGTCAATGTCACCATAAACAGTCCTTCTCAGGACTACACTCACACGGGCGATCACCCTTTACCGTGATATGGCTCCTAGATTCAAACCATTTATAGTACTATTGCATAATCAACTATGCTTAGACCGGTGAATTCTTCATTCAAATAAAACGTGAAAGAGAAGTAGTTTGTAGTGGTTTAGCAGCTTAACCGATAAATGCGTTTTCGCTACCATCGATCAAATTTTCGGAGGCTCCTCCCAGCTTCCGACTACTACCAGCGCTGTTCGCATCATGAGACTTTTAAATTAACGTGGTTCGCAAATACGGAACTTCTTTGCGCTGGAGAGTCATCAGATAGCGCGGCTCCTGAAAGTAAGCAAATCGTATGTTCATCAAGTGCTGAAGATTTATAGAGAAACCAAAGGAATCCATTACTCGTCAAATCCTAACAGCAGGAAGCGGCGCTCAGTAGTTGGTAGGTATTGTGCATTTGTTTTACATTTGTCAGGCTGTGAATTTTGAATCATTATGTTCGTTTTTCTTACCTCACAATTTGAAGAAAGCGTATTTCCTTTTATTTTTATACTTACAGGGAGAGAGTATTTTGCTTGTCTGAAGACTAATAGGACAATTTCTAGAGTTATATTTGGACGAGTTGCATGACTGGATCTGGAAATAGGAGACGTCTGCGTGCAGGCTAGACTGGATCGAATTCATGCAACGGATTTTAACCGTACGATCTGTTAACGTTGAACTTGGGAAGAATGAGTTCAGTGTTTTCTTCATGTAGAGTTTTTGCGGGAGAAGTGAAGCAAGAAATAGCCAATTTTAGCAAAGTTCAACGTTTCTGCGAGCCGGTTCTTGATGCCATGGGAATTTTGTTTTAAATTTAGGCTGTCTAGTATCATGGAAATATATTCGCGGTAAGTTAAAAATCCGGCAAAACGCTTCCAAGGTACACATTGGTTATTTATAGTAGAAGTGCATTTTTTTTTTCTACGGACAAACCAATTCGCACTAGACACCTGCTCAGAGTAGGAATCGAGTATACTCCGGTGAAGAATTTCAATCCAGTCACGCAACTTGTCCGAATTGCTGGTTTTCACGTGACGTCATAAAATTCTAAAATCATAAATCGCGAGGTCTTCAGATTTTATATCTCTACCACGTTGAAGATGACTTAAAAATATATCTTTTCACAAGTTTTCAGCGTGGTAGCGTCTTTCGTTTTGAAAATACAGAATATGAAATTTCTGGCTTTTCACCCTACGTGACATCAACACAGCGTCCGTGACAAAGCTTTCTCCTTCGCAAAAAAGGGGTATCCTTGTGATTTTTAGCAGTTTGGACAGTTAAAGCATTAGGAGAGAAATTAATGTGGTTGTATAGCTGTTCACGAGAGAAAAGTAGGCGTTGGAAGAGCAGAAGTGAATTCCAGATGTTTTCATTGATTTCCGGCGGCCATGTTTGTGCCCCTCCGAGGGACACCAACATGGCGTTTCCATACTGAGGTCTACAAATTTCAGTCGAACGTTTCAGCAAATAACTGAACAACGGAATACCATGCGTATCTGAGACTTGGTGAAGTTGTTTAGTTGTGTATCCTTTATAATATTACAAATTCTTGGCTTCTTTCATCAACTGGTTTTGATTTTAATATTTTATGGCGTGACAGTGAAAACCAAGAATATTACTCTAGATATTGTTCTGTTAGTCTTTAAGCATGCAAAATATCTCTCCCAGTAAGCATAAAATTACAATGAAATACGCTGTCTACAAATTGTAAGGTAAGAAAAATGAACGTAATCGGCAACTACTGAACGCCGCTGTATTCCCGCTGTTATTATTTGACTACTAATCTATTCCTTTGAGTTCTCAGGAAATCTTCAGCACTTGATAACCCTAACTGTAATTTTTTATTACTGGAAATCTTGACGTGTATTTTTTTTATCTTGTTTATATCTTGTACATAGTTCTTAACTCTTTTTATTATTTTTTATTTAGCTTAGACAGAGGGCCACAAGTTTATGATAATTGTTGTGCACTATTTAGTGTTACCCTCTTTAAATAAAGAATTTACTTACTTTACTTACTTACTACTATCACTATGCGAATATGTTGGAAGGCTTGAAAAGAGTTTACGGTTTAAACTATTTACCCAAGCAGAAGAGGGCAAAAAAAAAAAAAAATTCCAACCAAATTTAAAAAAAAATAACACCACATTTCATTTAGGAAATTAAGCTCTCTGTCGTTTTGTAATCGCCGTTCAGCCGTTTTTAGGAGTATGCCTCCTAAAAGCGTTCAAATAAGCAATCTTCCGCTCAACCAGCCAATTCTGACCTATCTCGCATGATAAATTGTGTCAAAGGTGCAAAATCCCACTGGCCTAAGGAAATCCTTGCTGAACACCGTATTACCTCTGAATCTCTTCTCTCTATCATTACCGCTGATAGCGTTTCACTGCTATAGTCAGTGCACCTCGTGGTCGGGCTCGTAAAATCATTTTACGTCGTTATGATTGCTCGCCTCTGCGCCTCCTCCATTGGAAACAACACTAATCCACTGACCAGCTTAGCGGACCACACTTCAACGGAGTCTGGATCCCCCTTTTTTGCTTGAGGATGAACTTCCCAAAATTGAAGCAAAGTTTTGCGAGGCGAAAACCACCCCTTCTCCACCTCAACACAAGGACCTGGTCTCAGTGTCAAACCAAGTCTCTTCAGTTCCAGCCAGACCGACTACCTTGGGTGACTCAACAGGTCCCGAACAGTTAGCTGTTGTTGCCTCCTGATCTTCTCAGTTTTCTATGGTTAAAGCAGTTATAATTAAAGCCGCTACTCATCCAATAATTGTTGATTGTACGCGCCATTCGTCGTACACACAGTAAGAAGCATTTTTACCAAAAAGTCAGTTTACGCTGTCAAAATGAAACCTCTCGAGAGAAGAGTTGTTACATCAATTTTCAATATTTACGCATTTACTTAAAAACCTTGCACTCTTTAATCAAATTTTTCGTTAATGATTCTTTTTGAGTGGAAAGAAAAAAGTACTCTCACTCAGGTTTTCGTACAAAGTACTGCTTAGAAATAACCATTATTTAACGTTGGCAAATACTATGTTTTCTTCTCTGTTTGCGTTGCTTGACAAGGAAAATCTGTGATTTTTTCATTTATAACAATTATGATCAACATTTTAGCAGTTCATACATGCACCTTTACTAAAGTCAATAGTTAAAATGCAGTTAAGTTAAGCCGTTTGCACATCAGAGTCGTAGCAGCAGAACTAATATTTGATCTAAATTTGCTTCATTAGTTTGGTGGAGAACATTCAAAGCACAATCTTACATATTAAGCACCACTTTAGAAAATGAACTGAAATTCCTTTTTCGACCTCATCACATCTATATACTTAAAACAAATTCAATATCCCCTTTGATTAATGGCTTTAGCTGAGACTTTTACAAGAGAAACGTTGGGTTAAAATCTGAAGGAAATAGTCTGACATAGTCTTTAATGTCAAGTTTCTAGATGAACAGGAAGGAACAAAGAGACAACAAAACAAAGCCAGAAATATAGGCTTGTAATTAACCTAAACAGCAAAATCAATTAACCTCTCGGCACGGCTTTTTCCCCATAGAGCGCCGTGTGCAGTTGACAATAAAAAACAAAGAGAAGATAATTGTTTACGTCTACGTGATCATCGAAGCTGTTAGCGCAAAATGTATTGCCTAACAAAGCGAAGACAAAATTAACTATGAACAGATACTTTAAAAAGACAATAAGTACCCATGAAAACAAATAAGTCTTTCGAATGCTTTTGTCAAAAATTACCGATTTTCCGCTTTTCGTTGGCTAGAATCAAAGAAAAGGAAGGAAGGAAGTCAAGGGCATAAATTACGGCGCGGAAAAAATACGATGATTAACAGGTTGTGAAGAACGTTTGACATAATACACTCTGTTACTGCCGAATATCGAAGACCGAACTCGAGTTAAGAGTCTGGTCAATGAATCTAAGTCATTACATTTTATCACGAATTTTGGGGTTAACATTTATAACCATGCGCGATGTTTTCAGAGAATAGGTGGAAAAGTAAAGTAAGGAATATGAGCAAGGCAGCTAGTTCTCAGACCACAAACGACAAGGCTTCAAGAGGAGGAGTTGTTTGGAGACACCTACAACAGTACGTTTAATTCTGTTTGCATACTTTAATTTTTCAAATGTACGAGGATAAATCTGTTTGCGTTATCAATTACCGGTGAAACTTTCAAACAGCAGCAGTAAATTATAGTCTAGATTTTTTTTTCACTTACGGTAAGCAAATTTTCATTCATGTAGATTTTTTAATGTTAAATTACATTTCATCGGTAATTTGCCGAAATTTCATACAAACAAACGAACAAAAAACATATGAAAAAAATAATTAAAGAACGAAAGTGCATAACTTGTAGTCATATTTGATTTTTACATTCAAATAAAAGTTGGTTTAAATTCATGAAAATGTAATTTTCATTAAAACGTTCTAAGCTTTTTTGCAAACTTTTTTCTTGAGAAGGCAGTGACTTATCCTCTGTTTCATGAATACTGGTTTTAAAAGCTGTGTATCGTATTTACTCGAAAGAGCGCCGCCCTCGAATAGGCGCCGTCCCCTAGTACGCGCCGCATCTTGGAGCAAAAATGTTTATAAGCGCCGCTCCCGAATAAGCGGCGCATCCTTCCAGCAACAGAGCGGCGCTCATTGAATTTTGACAAGACTAATGCTGAAATGCTAATACGGCAGATTTTGTTATTGCTGTTATTAATAGTTAGTTGGATGTACAAAAAGAACTAACTTTTTATTGCCTCCTCCCTATGTTATTGCTATGACCAAAATAAAGATTAAGAGTGAATACATCTGACTGTGTTATTATTGTAAAAATAAGCGCTGTTTCTGAATAAGTGCGGCCCTCAAATGAGCGCTTCACCGACAAGTCGAAAAGTTAAATAAACGCCGCGGCGCTTTTTCGAGTAAATACGGTATGTATTAAGGAAAACCACTTTCACACACTGAAAATCTGGCAAAATCTACCTAAGTATGTATGCTGATAACTTGAAATTTGCATGAATCCAACAAAGGAGAGTTAACTTTAGTCGCGAAAGTGAAAGAAATATCTTCCAGTATTTGTGAACTTGAAATGCAATAGTTTCGTCGTGAATTTGCCACGCAGAGTCAAGGTAACCTAGATAATTGCATAACAATATTTTTTACATTAATGTTGCCATACATTTAGCATAACTAAAAAAAATTGTCCTTCTAAATGGCTAAAGATGCATCTAAATACGGTAGACACTGTACGTCTATAGGATTTATCACGACTAGCAATCATAATTGATACATATAGATTACTTCATAGAGCTGTTGCGGTGTACGGAATTTTATTCACGAGTCGTGAAACTTCTGAAAAAGGAACGAGCGAGGCTTTGCAAGCGAATGAGTTCTACCGAAGTTTCTCAACGATATATAACGAGAATTAAGCAAGTCTTTCAAATTTTATTTTTGCTATGTACAATACATACAGATGCAGCAACAATTCAATAATCCAAAT